>PVKA01011842.1:0-59573 GCA_004027165.1 Ctenomys sociabilis
CGTTTTGAATAGTCTGTAGTATGTTCTTCCATAAATATAGAACTGAAATTTTATTGGTTGTATCTGTGATTCATCACCAGGTTCTATCTCCAAACATGAGTTCCAGGCAGAGACAAAGAAGCTGTTGGACATTGTGGCCTGTTCTTTATACTCAGAAAAAGAGGTAGTGTGCATGTTTTCAATTCCCAGGGCTAACAAGTGTGCTGGCAGAACTGCTTCCAACCATCCCAGGGAAAGAGTGGGCTCTGCATTAGCTGGGAAAATGTATTAAGCTGTGAACAGAGTTGATTTTAATCTGCTAGTAAGAGTATTTTTCCAGAACTGTTTTGGTTTCATGAATAAGTGTATCCAGATGATTCTTTGAGCCAGATTGATTCTGGAAGTTAATTGATTTTTGCTGATTTCTAAATCCCCCAGACACTGTCATGGGGTTCTGCTGTCAAGCTGCTCAGGGCCCCTGTGTTTATTTTGAGCCTTTTGACCTGGTATAGGAGGAGTCAGCAGTTGAGGAAAAAAATGGTCCAGCACTATGTGGGGTGTGGAAGAAGTTAAAAAACTCATTTAGTGGTTACCGGACTTGAAAAAAGTGATGATCACATAGGCTGTCAGTTCCTTACTGACAACTGCTGGAGTGCTAAGATCTTGAAGAAAAGTATAGTATTACCAAGTTGTAAGGGGCTTTTTAGAATATGTGTCCAGGTCATGTTGTGTCTGGCCACCCACCTACCAGTCTGCTTCATGAGCTCTGGCACTTGAATGGGAACTCTGTAGGAGTTGAAATTGCCTTTTAGATCCAGAGAGGACTGTAGGAGCTGAGGCCACCTTTCCTATGGGAAGGTAGAGGCTCCAGTCCTTGTTCAGTTGCACTAGGTGAAATGAAGCAGTATATCTTTTTTCTTGGAGTAGGAAAGAGTTTGGAAAGGGGGCCAGTGTCATCTCTGTGCAAGAATTTGGGAGGAAACAGTTCCCTCTGGGATTCTTCTTAAGTTTGAGTTAACAGGTGGACTTGAAACCTTAGGCTTGACTGAATATCCTGAAAGGAGAAGTGGCGAGCCCTCCCCTTTTAGTGATTGTGCAGCCTGACTACAGTGGGAGTCTGTGTCTGAAGATTGAGGATTCCGTGGTGGATCTCTGACACATCCACAGAGTCCTTCACCCTCTTTCCTCCTAATTGTATAGGTATTTATACGGGAGCTCATCTCCAATGCCAGTGATGCCCTGGAGAAACTGCGCCATAAACTTGTGTCTGATGGCCAACCATTGCCAGAAATGGAGATTCATCTGCAGACTGATACTGAAAAAGGAACCATCACAATCCAGGTACTTTTCAGGGCTCAGGTGTATGGCAGGCATCCTGGCTGCAAATCACCAGAGGATGGGGATCAGTGGTTCTGACTCACATGCTGACATAGAGCATGCACACTGTACTCTGCTTGTGTCTGGCTCAGGAAGCACTGACCTTTTCTGGTCTTTCAGTGCCTACAGCTATGTCTGTATACTATTTCAAGCAAATTTTTGCATACAAAATGAGGTCGAGGTTGAGACTGATTGTGTTCTTGTGGCTCTAAGATCATTAAGTAGATACTTACAGACTTCCTCACTGCATTGTTTTGGGACCTGGTCAAAAATCAAGTGGTATATCCCCTGTGACACTGTCTAGGAAAATTTTTTTCTTTGACTTGCATACTCTATCCATCCTAAAATGCTGTGTCATACTATTTTACTATTGTAGCTTTATAGTAAGTATAGATAATCTTAAAGTTAGATAGTATAAATACTCCAACATTGTTCTTTTTCATAATATTCCAAGCCAGGCATAGTGGTGCACACCTGTAATCCTAGATACTTAGGAGACTGATGATAAAGTTTAAGGCCATCTGAGAAATTTAGCTTGGTGTCCTCTGGGTTCAATCTCCAGCACTAGCAGGGGAGAAGACTAGGTTTTCTGAATTGTATAAATTTTAATATCAGCTTGTCATTTTCTGTAAAACTTGTAGATTTTCATTGGGGTTGCAATGAGTCTGTAGTTCAGTTTGGGAAGATAAAAAAATGCATCATAAACAGAAATTATTAAATAGAGTTTTTCTTTGCATCAGTCTAACATGAACCTTTAAGATTTTGTTAAAGGTTTTGGTATGTTGAACATTTCAGTGTAACTTATGTTTCAGCTGGGTGTGTTGGTACATATCTCAGCTCTCAGGAGGCTGAGATGGGAGGCATTGGCTACATAGTGAGTGTAAGGCCAACCTGAGCTACATAACAAGATCCTATATCAAAAAAAAAAAAAAAAAAGAAAAAAGTATATTATATTTAGTGACCGATGCCAACTAGAAACTGATTTTAAACTGCTCTTTATTTTTGTAATTATTATATGTTCACAATAAATATATTAGGGCAGGTTTGGGGATCTTCCTGCCCTAATCTCAGAGAAAATTTACTAGAAGCATCTCATCCTATTGGGTCCTGGGGCTTGTGGCACATGCTTGAGTGCACTGCAGTAATGGCAGTGATGGTATTTGGTACCTTCAAGTGTCTCATCCTGTGTTATAGGTTGAATATTATTGAAATTTTTGTCTGGTATTGTACCTGTGTGTTCTTTGTTGATCACAGGGCCATAGATCTCTCTGTATGCTGTCTTCAGGATAAAACATTTAAATAGCCTCCTAGAACCAAGTAGAAACTGTTCTAGCTTCTTTTTACCCAGTTCAGAAGTTGATGGCAGCTTGGTAGCACACTGCCCTGTTTAGGGTATTCTGCATGGCATAGCAAGGGTGAGCTAGGTGCACTTAGGTTGTTATAATGGAAAGGAAGGGACTCTAAGGGGAGTCCAACTGGACTCTGAAGCAGAAGTAGCCTTCCTTGTGTTTTCACAGGCACCTCGGCCTGTGTCTTCATTTGGGATGCTATTATAACATATCTTAGCCTGGGTTAGTTTGTTAGTTTTTTTTTTGCTTAGTTAGTTTGCTTGAAACAGGGTCTCACTATGTAGCCCATATTGGCCTTGAATTTGCAGTAATAATCTTCCTTCCTCAGCCTCCCAGTTGTTCAGATTACAGGTATGCATGACCATACCCAGCAGGCTAGGTAATTTGTAAATAATAGCTGTCCACCATAGTTGTATAAACTAGGAAATTCATAGTCAAGTTGCTAGTAAATGTTGGTGTCTTTCTGTTTGTCTTCAGCTAGTAGAAGGGACAAACAAGCTCACTGGAAGCCTCTTTTCTTGGAGAATGAGGGATTGAAGTGTAGTTCAGGCTGTCCTTAAACTTACTATGTAGTCCAGGCTGGCCTCAAAGTCAAGGCAATCCTTCTACATCTGACTGGAACTGTGCATCATCATTTTTTTTTTTGTGGTACCGGGGATTGAACTCAGGACCCTGCGTTTGCCAGGCATTCACTTACTCTACTGAGCTATCTCCCCAGCCCTGAGGCCTCTTTTCTTAATAGCACTTAGTAATCATATTCCTGAGGACAATAATTCATGACCTCATCACTTCCCAAACAATAGTGTCATGACATTAACTCACCTGGTGGACCCTAGCATTGAGAGCACAGCACCCTGCTGTGGGAGAGGAAGAGCTGTAGCCCCCATGGGAGCTGCCAACTGCCTTAGGAAAGTTGTGGTGGGGGCAGCAAGTGTCTCCCTACCTGCTTCTCACAAGGAGCTCTAGTCTTTGCATCTGCCAGGACAGCCACCAAAGGAAGGAACCAGAGCTAGAACCAGGGTGGGTAGACAGGGCCTTACCTCCATAACAAGTGTAAACATTTTCCGCTCAGTTGTTGACTTGGTATCTTCTCAGGATTGGCTTTTATTCATTCTTATTTTTGGTGCTAGGATGGAACCCAGGTCCTGCCATATGCTAATAAACACATGCTGTACACTGAGCCACACCCAGCTCCAGGGTTGTTTTAATGTTGATTCCTCCTACCCATTTCAGTTTTCTGTGAGGAGTTGTGGCTGACATTCCTGGACTTGGGTTTTTCTGATGAGCATGGGGTGTGCTTTCTGGCCCATCTAGCCAGTATCAATGAAGCCACCTATGTCCACCTAATCACACTGTCAGACATCATCTCCAAGTATCTCAGGATTCTAGTCTGGCCAGATAGGTACAGGTGACAAGGCCACTTGATCCTCAGAGTGGCCCCAGGCACATGTGCCCCTCTGTGCCCTGGGGAATAGAGGAACTCTAGCACAGAAGCACTGGCTGTAGCCCTCACCCTAGTTCCCAGAGCTGTGCTTAACATTTAGTCTCTCTCCTCAGGATACTGGCATTGGAATGACACAGGAGGAACTTGTATCTAACCTAGGCACGATCGCCAGGTCAGGGTCAAAGGTAAGCACAGACCTAGCCTTTCCCCTGTGGCAGAGCTCTGGGAACCAGATAGAGTAAGGACATACCAGGTGAGTTCCATGAGGGGTGTTCCATGGGGGATGCTTATGACCTTGTTTCACTTTAGAATCTCAGGAACCTCTAATAGTTTCAGATAATGCTACATTTTGTACATGAAAAGGTTGAATGAGCACTCTGTCCAGAGCTATAAACCAGTCATAGTTCACTGTTGTCTAAGTCTAGATCACTTGTGCCACCTCCTTACTTCTCTGCAAAGTCATATGGCATTTTCCCACACTGTGAACTTGACACAGATACTCTGGAGAAGGTATTTATTATTTTTTAATTTTAATTTTTATGTTTGAGAAAGAGTCTCACTTTATAGTTTTGAACTCACTATTATAACCAAGGCTAGCTTTGAACCCGGGGTGATTTTTTGTCTCAGCCTTCCAAATGTTGGGACTGCAGGCATGTGCCACTATGCTTTGCATCACTTGGTTCTTTACATTTTAAGTGGTGTGTGTGTCGGGCAGGGCGGTCAAAGTCTGTTTGAGAATTTACTGGGGCCTTGGCATGTGCTGGATTAATGCATAGAAGTTACATATACTAGCTCCAGTGTGGAAGGGAGCAGCCTCCTCCTGAGCAGCCTTTGCCACTATAGGCCTTTCTGGAAGCACTACAGGACCAGGCAGAAGCCAGCAGCAAGATCATTGGCCAGTTTGGAGTGGGCTTCTACTCCGCCTTCATGGTGGCTGATAGAGTGGAAGTCTATTCCCGCTCTGCAGCCCCAGGGAGCCCAGGCTACCAGTGGCTTTCAGATGGGTGAGTAAGTGAGGAAGAGGCCCACCTTACACAGGGAATGGTCCTGTTCCTGGGGATACCTGGAGCCAAGTATTACATGATGTGCACATTGAAAATTACCACAAACTTTGGAAATTGAGAAAATGCAAACAGGCATGTTCTGGGCAGTTTATATGAAGTCTGGCTCCTACTTTGGGGAGGGAGTTCCTTTGGGGACCTCAGAGCCCTGTTGCTCTCACTAGTCCCCTGCTCTGCAGTGCTTGCCTGTCCAGGCTGAGCTCCATGCAATGGGATGGACTTCCTCCCAGTGCCCAACTGAGCTGCCTCCTCCAATCTGTGTGCCACGGAGCTCCTCTTAACTGGCTGGGCTCAGAGGGCTATATCTGCCTGGGGCATCTCCATTCCATCAAGTAATTGTGCCACCCATTTGTGTCCAGACAGGACAGAATCCTCTGTGTGGTACTTGGAAACAATGTCTGTGTGACAAGGTGATTAAGTGGACGTTCTAAAACAACTTCAGAAGATATTTGAGGACAGTGGTCCATCAGCCAAATTTATTTATTTATTTTTTGGCAGAACCGGGGATTGAACTCAGCCCCTTGCGCTTGCCAGGGAAGCACTTATTCCACTGAGCCATCTCCCTGGCCCCAATCAGCCAAATTTAAGGAGTTTTCTTTGGCTCCCAAGTTCTATTTTTGAATTACATGCTGCTGATTGCATCTGCCAGAACCTCAAGGGCAGGAGTTTGGCTCTGGTACTGCTTACACTTGCTCCAGTCTGGACTGAGGAGACATAAATTCAGTGAAAGTGGTGCTCCGTGTGGATGTGGCCATGTATCAGTGAGGCTCCACCTAAGACATCCCCTCTCCCTGCACTTCCAAAATGGGCTCTGCTACTCTTGATGCAGCCTCTACCAGTCTCAGAAACAATGTAGCAGGTAGCCTTTTTTACCCCCAGGCATGTGGTACCCCTGTGAGATGGCCCAGGCCCCAATGCTGTGGATCCATTGAGTCACACATGCCTTGGAGGTTTTTCTAGTAGGAGACTCACAAGGTAGTTGGGGAACTTGCACACAGTACTGTAGCCAGTGGTCTTTGTCTCTGATGTCCATCTTGTGGTCTGAGAGGCTCTTCTAGGGTCTACCCTGGGGGCATGCCCTCTTTCCATGATGTCTTGGGAAAATTCCAGTAGGACTGGATTTACCATACAAAGGTTTGTACTGCTCTGTGGAACTGACTGGTTCTTTTCCTCATATCTCAGCTCTGGAGTGTTTGAAATCGCTGAAGCTTCAGGCGTTAGAACTGGGACCAAAATTATCATCCACCTCAAGTCAGACTGCAAAGAATTCGCCAGTGAGGCCCGGGTTCGAGGTGAGGTAGCTGGGCCCTGCAAGGATAAGCATAATCACATTCACAGTTAAGCTGGGCCAAACCCCAGTGTTTGGCTCCTGGGTCAGTAGAGGAAGTAACCCCACTGGGTACTTTGAAGGCAAGGCTTATAGCATATGGGGCACCACTTCAGTCTTGTTAATGATGCTGTTGGTGAACTTTGTCCTGCTATAAGATGTCAGGGCCTCCCGTACCTGCCTGCTGGAGCTTCTGACCCTTAGTGTCCCTAAAAGCCAGAGAGGCATCTTTGGGCCATGTTTCACACTGGCTTTCATCGACAGTTTGTTGATGAAACTGTTTGTGGACACTTTGTGGACACAGCCCTACCCCAGCAGGCCTGGTCTTATGCCTCCAAAGGGTCTTATACCCTCATAGTGAATCTGGCCCCAAAAGGTCAGCTTCTCCAAGTTCTACTGATACTCACTGAGTGACTCAGGGAATATAGGTGTCTTTGCTGTACCTTGGTCTTGCACTTGTGAGATGACAGCATGAACCGGCCCCTCCCAGCAGGCTGTGCTCATCTTGGACCCTCAGGTCTTCACTGTTATTTCTGTCTTCTGTAGATGTGGTGACAAAATACAGTAACTTTGTCAGCTTCCCCCTGTACCTCAATGGAAGACGCATGAACACCCTGCAGGTGAGGTCCTGAGCTGCTTACAGAGCTTGAGCAGACAACTAAGTACACCCAAAACACATATTTGGAGGTGGAGGGCCACAGATGATGCAAGGTAGGGGTGAGGACCCTGGCCCAAGCCTACCCTAGTCCATATACAGCCAGCCAGGGGTGCAGGGCTCGTGAGGAGGTAGCACATGTCTCACAGGAGTGTATTGTCTGTTGGTGTTCAGTGCATCCAGTGTTGTGCAGCTCCCTCCACAGCCAGTGTTAGAACTTTTCCATTACTCCATAAAGCAACCTAGACCTCAGGCATTGCTTCCTGTTTCCCCTTCCTTGGCCCCAGTAGCCACAGTCTACTTTCTTTGTTGCTTTGGACATTTCATATGGATGGAATCGTATAGTGCAAAGCCTCTGGATCTGGCTTCTTTCACTGAACTTAATGTCTTCAAAGCTCAGCCATGTTTTAGCTTATACAGTGCTTTGTTCCTATTGACTGAGTGATACTCTACTGAATTTTGTTCATCAGTCTGCCCAGGAGTAGAGTGTGTCAGTGTCTTATTACCCTCAGCTGCATCCCTTCTTCATCTCCTAACCCTATCCTGGGGCACTTGTTCCAGATCCTTTTGTGTGTCTCCTCTGCCCCTACCCTAGTCCTGAACAGGGAAAGCTGGGGGAATAGTCTGCCCCTAAGACTTCACTCATCTGTGCCGGGAGGCCATTCTAGGGGCATGTGCTCTACTAGGTTACTCTATGCAGCCATTGGGAAGACATTTTTTTTAAGTGTTTGTTTTATTTATTTTGGTACTAGGAATCAAACTCAGGATCTCATGCTTGTCAGGCAGTCACTGTGCCACTGAGCTTTATCCCTCCCCTTTGGGAAGATGTTTTAAATATGGTATCTTCTCATTGGTCTACCTTTTTAGGCCATCTGGATGATGGATCCCAAGGAACTCAATGAATCGCAACATGAGCAGTTCTATCGCTATATTACCCAGGCCTATGATAAGCCCCGCTATACCTTGCACTACAAGACAGATGCACCACTCAACATCCGGAGCATCTTCTATGTGCCAGAGACGGTGAGGTGTTCAATTTGCACTGACACAGCCCTCAGCTACTTCACTATCCCTCTGGAGCCAGAGCATACCACAGCGATAGCTATTGCATCAGCAGTGTACCAGTATGCCACAATGGTACTTAAAAGGATTAGAATAAAAGAAAGCAGAGCCTGCTGGGTATGGAGCATTAGTGATTTCAATCTCCCACTGCCTGTGGGAGAGTCATTTTATGTGATATTTTCCATGTAAGCTGAGTGCTGGCATTTGAAGACAGACTGGTCTAGAGTGGCAGGAAGGGGCCATAGGAACAGCTGCTGGGCGCTCTCAGCCAGCCAGACCATGTGGGGCAGGGCTGTATCAGGTTTTCTGTTAGATGTCCCAAAAAGGCTGTGGCAAGCCCACGGTGCCAGTGCCCTCTATGCTCTACCTAGCCCTCAGGCTCCCTGGCTCATGGGGATGCACAGAAGCTCAACCGAGTCCTAGAGCAAAGAGGCCTGTTCAGGGCATCCTCAACCTTCCTGCCTTCACCTTAGCATCCCCTGGGACTGGTTAGAGATGCTTAGTCTCAGCATTTGGGGACCTTGAGATGAGAACCCACAATGTGACAGAACCGAGGGTTAATGCAGAGTCGGCACTGACAGGCCTCTTCTGTGAGAGCTGTGGAAAAGGAGCTTGGCTTTTCAGCACACAGTCCCCATGGTATTTGCCGACCCTGCTGCCTTGATTAGAAAGTCCTTCAGACAGTGCCATGACAGACCAACAAGGCACGGTGTTAGTGAACCTGTAAGTGCTTAAGATTGAATTCCCTGCTCTTTCATATGTGTTGAGGATTTTTGGGGGGGGCGAACAGACTGACTCAGGCTGCCTTAAGAGCAGGTCTGTTACGTAAGGCATGTGGAGCAGGGGATCGAACCATGGTCCCCTGTGCCTGACTGGGTTTTACAAACAGTGCTTAAACAACTGAGTTAATCCGTAGGCCCCCCATTTGTGTTGAAATAATCCTAGTTGATTATTTCCTGTATTGAAAATTGTAAATATTATCTTTAGGCCATACATGGCTAGGCAGTGAGGCATTGCCCTATGCTGGTGGTCTCCTAAGGTCTAGCAGGATTTGGGCTGTCTCCAGGCCACATAATGCTCAATATTCTCCACCCTCTGCAGGGAGTGGCTTGTGGAGGGCAGCAGCCCTGCAGACCCCAAGGTGATGGGGTGTTTTCCCTGGACCTGTGGAGCTGATGGGGAGGAGGGATGAGGGATGGCAATGGAGCATTGTCTTCTCAGCATTTCCTGTCTGCCTTTCATCACCCAGGGCAGCCTTTAGGGGGCTGGCTTTCTGGCATCTTGTCTTTCAGCTTTGCTTCCCTGTGACTGAGGTCCACTCCTGCCACCTGACCTGGTCTTTCCTTGCCCCCAGAAACCATCCATGTTGGATGTGAGCAGGGAGCTGGGCTCCAGTGTGGCTCTGTACAGCCGCAAGGTCCTCATTCAGACCAAGGCTGCGGACATCCTGCCCAAGTGGCTGCGCTTCATCCGAGGTATGGTAGCCCAACACCTGGGCTGTGTGGTGTGGACTGGGCCTATATCTGTGAGTGGCTTTTCTGGGGGCTTGGGAGATAGCTTAGTAAAATAAGTGCCTGTTAGCCGGGCGTGGTGGCGCATGCCTGTAATCCCAGCACTCGGGAGGCTGAGGCAGGAGGATTGTTGTGAGTTCGAGACCAGCCTGAGCTACAAAGTGAGCTTAAGGCCAGCCTGAACTGCACAGTGAGACCCTGTCTCAAAAAGACAAAAAAAAAAAAAAAATAAAAAATAAAATAAAATAAAATAAGTGCCTGCGTTTTTCAGCTTCTGTAAGTAGTCCCCTTTTCAGCTTTTTGTAAGCCTCAGTCAGGTTTAGGGGGAAGAAAGGGAGGAGGGGAGGAAAGAGAGGGAAGGGAGGGAGAAGAGAGAATGAATGAATGCCTCTTTAAAAGAGTTACTAAGGATAAAATCCAGAGTTGTTAGCCAAGTACTCTACCACTTGGCTATACCCTCAGTCCTTGTTCTTAGTACATTTTAGAGATCACCAGTCAGAACTTTGAAGAAAGAAATTATAGAACAATTTAAGTATATTATGAGGATATTCTCAGGAAGAACACTGGATGGGCTTTTTTTTTTTTTTTTTTGAGACAGGGTCTTGCTATTCAGTTTGGGCTGGTCTTATGCTCACTTTTGTAGCCTCCAGGCTGCTCTCAAATTCACAGTGATCCTCTTGTCTCAACCTCCCCAGTGCTGGGTAAATTACAGGCCTAAGTTCTGACACAGGCACCCCTCCACCCCATGTGGGGACAGCTCAGCATGTGGTGCTGAGGCCAGGGATCAAACTCTGGTCCTTGTGCTTGCCAGGTACGCGCTAAAAAAAAAAGAATAAGCAACTGTCTGGCAAGCACAGGGTCCTGAGTTCAATCCCTGGTATCCACTCCCCCCCCCAAAAAAAAGAAAACCAGCTGCTGATCTGGCTCTGGGATTGTCTTTCCTGAGCATGGCTGAGTACACTGGTTGTATTTACAGAGTGGCCAGGGACAAGTTGCTCAGAACCCTCAGGAAGCTTCCTGGCCTCAGCGCTAGTGATGGTTGGCTGATTAGAGGGCAGAGGGGTATTGCGTGCATTTAGTGTTTTGAAATATTATATAAGGGTCAGATTTATGCATGAGTTGAGTTAAACTTGAGATTACAGTTTAATAAACATTCAGCATTTAAAGTCAATTGAAGACAAAATGATTGAAATAAAATACATGTTGTAAATTAAGCGGGGAAAAAAAGGGGGCGGCCAGAGCACTTGCTTAGGCAGGTGCAGAAACTGGGGCTTGGTCCCCAGCGTGCCATGCTGGCTCCACCCCCAGGGACACGCTGAGATGGCAACTGAGACTGGGCGTGGTGGTGCGGTCCTATAATCCCAGCACTTGGGAGGCTGAAAACAGGAGGGTCACTACAACTCTGATCTGTGTAGTGAGACCCTGTAGACCCTGTATTAAATACATTAAAAAAAAAAAAAAAAAGGAGAATTGTTGTGAGTTCGAGACCATCCTGGGCTGCAAAGTGAGCTCAAGGCCAGCTTGAACTGCATGGTGAGACCCTGTCTTAAAAAGACAAAAAATAAAATTAAATTTAAAAGAATTCTGCATTTCCCACTTTGTATTAGGAAGGCACACTGTGCACTGTATAGTTAAGAATTCTTTGAGCTGAGCTTGGTGGTACACACCTATAATCCCAGTACTTTGGAGGCCGAGGTGGAAAGATTGCCATGAGTTCGAGGCCAGCCTGCACTATGTAACAAGTTCCCATGTTTGGAGACAGGGTCACCCTATGTAGTGCAAGGTGGCCTTGAACTCATGGTGATCTTTCCACCCAGCCTCCAAAGTACTGGGATTACAGGGTGAACTTCATGCCTCAGCCTCCATATGCTGGAATTATAGGCATGCCCTACCACACTTGGCCTAAAAAAGAGAATTTTTAAGATTAAAATCCAATGTGTGTTTTCCAAATGTCCCAGGGCTTCTGAGGCCACAGGTAACCTACCCTCACATTTATTTCATCTGCCTGGGAGACAAGCAGGATACAAGGAGACTCTTAACCTCATGAGGTCCATGTATGGCCAGGCAGTTGAGGAAGGGCCAGTTAGGAGCAAGGAAGACATGCCTGGTGGTTGGTGGTTCATAGGCATAGGCATCCTCCCTGACTTGTTCTGTCCTTCTCAGGTGTGGTAGACAGTGAGGACATCCCCCTAAATCTCAGCCGGGAGCTTCTGCAGGAGAGTACCCTCATCAGGTAAGCCATAGGCAGGCAGCCTAATTCCTGTGAGAACCAGACTCTCCCTATCCCATCTCTGCTCCACTATCCTGGCTGGGAATACAGGAGCCAAGAGTGAAGTATGAGGAGTGTGAGGCCAGGCCTCATGTGTGTTATCTACCTGGGGGACGAGCAGGATACAAGTTCGTGTATGGCCAGGCTCTTGAGAGCCAGCCCTGTGGGTGCCTATACTGGCCTCTGAGGCCTACTCTACTCCTAAGCAGCTCATTCTGTAGTACAGAGGAATTTGGGACTGGCTAGTGACACTGGGGCCAAGTAGGACCAGCCCATATACATGTGCCAAAGCTCAAGATGCTCCATTCATATCCGTGCCTCACCCATTCTGGCACCATACTCTCCAGATGATGCTCATTCTCTCTCTCTCTCTCTCTCTCTCTCTCTGTCTCTGTCTTTCTGTCTATCTGTCTGTCTGTCTGTCTGTCTCTTTCTCTTTCTTTTTGTACTGGGAATCAAACTCAGGGCTTTCAGGCACTTATGCCGCTCAGCTATCTCCCTGGCCCCTCAGATGAAAAATGTACTTACTATTTTCCTAGTGAAAGTGATATTTTTCTTTTAAAGGATATATAGTTCACCCAGTCCTAATCTAGAGATGGGGTTGGGGAGAAGCTCGGTGGTCTAAGCGCCTGCCTGGCAAGCCTAGCAACCTGGGTTCTGTCCCCATTACTGCATGCCATGTGGACCCTGGAATGTCCGGTGCACTGTGCAGCCATCAAAACCAGGCGTGATAGTGCAGCCTTTCATCACAGTGCTAGGGAGACTGAGACAAGGATCATTATGAGTCCAAGCTACATAGCAAGACCCTGTGCCAAATAACTTAAGAGATTTTTTTAAAAAAACTAATCTAGAGATGACCAGATAGGGACAGCTTTTAGACTTAGTTTAAAACTGGAGCTAACCAGTGAGGGCTGCATAGGGCTTCTTTCTCCCACTTCAGAGATGGATCCCACCACTCAGGGTAGTGGCACACACCTATGCTCTTCAGTAAATGGGACACAAACCACATTGGATATATGGCCTTAAAGTCGCTGTATTGCCCATAAAGAACAAGACAACTATTAAAGTGCCTCATAGACTTGTAGGAAGTTGAATCAGCAGATTCTTTTCTATCTTTTGAGATAGATATCACACCTGGTTTTGATGGCTGCACATCTCATTGGGCATAATGAGAGAGCGCCCAGATCAAATCTCAGATCCCTCTGAAATAGGTGCTATGGGAAGAGGCTGACCAGTGCAGACTGGACACATACTGCCAAGGGCTTCCTAACCATACTCACCTTTGAAGTGAATCCCATCATCCACAGTGGTGGCACATGTCTGTAATCCTAGCATTCTGGGAAACTAGGGCAGGAGAATTATAAGTTCAAGCCCAGCCTGGGCAATTTAGTGACATAATGAGACTGTCTTAACAGAGAAGAAAAATGTGCAATTCAGGCTGGCTTTGAACTCAGTTTGTAGCACAGGCTGGTCTTGAACTCAGCAATCTTCCTGCTTCAGCCTCCTGAGTGTGATTACAGGAGTACACCACTATGCCTGGCCAAGAAAAAAAAAAAAACACTTTTAAAGGCTACAGATGTACTTTAGTATGAAGGCCTTGGGCTCAATCCCTAGTACTGTTTTGTTGTTTATTTTAAAAAGGATCTTCCCCTCAAAAAAAAAAGAAAAAAAAGATCCATCATTTGAATTTTTGAGGGTTTTTTAAAAAAATAATTGAAATTATATGTTTACTGTTTTGTTTCTTTACATAGTAAGGACTTGCTTTTGTGTACTGAAATACTGAAAAGGGCTGCTAATTTGGGGAGAAGGAGTTTTTAAAAATACTGTAGTACAGGCTGGGGAAGTAGCTTGGCGGTCTATGTGCCTGCCTGGGTTCGATCTCCAGTACCGCATGCCCTGCTGGCCCCAGACCCCTGGGTGTACCATGCCAGCCACTGAAACTGGACATGGTGATGCACACCTGTAATCCCAACACTGGGGAGGCTGAGCCAGCAGGATCACTATGAGTCCAAGCTGTGTAGCGGGACTGTGTATCAAATAAAACTAAAAAAGGTTTAAAAAATTAAGAAACAAAATCAAATTAAAAAATTATATAGTAGTATATTGTATGGACGTGCATAGTTGATCCAGTGTGTTAGGAACTTATTTTTCTCATTAAATATAAATATATTGTATAATAAATTTTAAAAGGGCCTCCGTATGTTTCACCAGTACTGGCAAATGTGGCCTTGGTGGCATTGCCTGCATTGCCCTTGGGCAGCACTCTTGCATGGCAGGGCACTGCTGGGCTCTATGGAAACAGTTTTCTGTGGTTAGTGGTAGCATGCTTTGGTTTATATTATTTGCCTGAGTGTGTCAAGGGTACCATGGGTCCTGGTGGTCCTTCTTTTCTTTGCTTCATGTTAGCAGAACGGGCTGGAGCTGGTGCTAAAGAACTGCTGGTGTTGGAGGTATTCTCATCATATAGCCCAGTATGGGTCACAGTCAGGAAATTCTGGGCACTGGATCTAGAGCTAGGTGAGGCAGGAGAAGACTACAAAATCCAGTAAAGCTGACTTGGGTTCAGGAAACTCCAGTAAAATGAAGAAACCAGCTGGCCATGGCTCTTGGAATCCCAGGGGCATTTATCTCCCCATCCTCCCTGTGTCATCAGGGTTTATTCTCCTGGACAAGCTATGCTGAGCTCCTCTCAGTCCTTCATCCTCTGTGCTGTAGCCACTGTGTTATAGTTGTGAGGACTAAGTTGCAGACAGAGTGTACTTAGCTGTAGAAGAACCTGCATGTTGTGGCTATAGCTCAGCCCTCACTGCTGGGCCATCAGCTGTGCCATGCGGCAGGAGTAGCATCTGGCCACCTTGTCACTGCCTATGCTGTCAGATTGTCATCTAGGTCCCATCTTAATCCAAAGACGTGCTCACTTTGGCAGCACATATACCATTTTAATCCAAAGACTGTCTTTATGAGAAGATTTGACAGAATCTCAAAAATTGAGAGCACTGTGCAAAGAACATTGTCTTTGTGGATCCTTGGAGAGCAAGCTGTCTTCCTGTTCTACCACTGCCAGGTAACCAGTGTTTCAAGCTGAGGACACCCTTTTGCACAGCTCAACCAGAATGCAGTAGGGGTGCATCACTACCACTGTCTGTCCTCGGGACTGTGCAGACGCCATAGCTGTCCCCCAGAGGAGACCAGGCCAGGTGTCATGTGGCGTGGCCCTGCACTTGTGATTATCTGATGCTCCTGCAAAAGAGTTTAAGCATAGTCTTTCCGCTTTCAAGCTGCTGGTGATGGTCACTTTGATATGCTTGGCTAAGGGAGTGCCTGCCAGACTTCTCTGGTTGGTGATTCTCCCCTTTATCTTTAATGTGAAGTGGTATTTTGAATCAATATTAATGTCCCAGTGTTTTCCAGACATAGAATGTATTTATTTATGATCTTTTTTTGTTAAGGGATAATGTTCTTAATCCATTTTTTTCTGGTACTGGGCATTGAGTCCAAGAGCTCGCATAGGCTGGCAAGTGCTTTACCCTTGAGCATTGCCAGCAAATCAGTGTCAGAGAGAAGAAACAGGATAAAATAAATGATGCGCTACTGCCTGGCCATTAATGTTCACATCTTTTAGTAACCATAAGGACATGAAGAAGTGCTAGAGTGAAGAGAAACCAGGAAATTCCTGACAGAGATAAATGACAACACAGCACATCTGCATACAAAGACCTTATGTCCTCACTGTACTTGGTGTTACGTCAGGACCAGCACTGTGTGCTGTGTGTAAGCACCACAGCGGAATTCATTCTCAGGTTACTCCATAATACTGTAACCTTCGGAGTTGGAATTCTGTGGATCAGAAGCAGCTTCATCCAAGGGCCTGAAATTAGGAGTAACTTTATTAATGGGATCACATGCACATTTCCTTAACTTGTCTTTCCTTTATGAAGGTTAAATTGTAGCATAAATAGTTACTTAATAATCCTGCACAGGAAAATAGTAATGCCTAAATTTATTTAAGCTTTTCTTCCTACAGCCCTGTCATGAACCACACAGGGTAGAGCAAGACAGGACAGGGGTCTTTACCTCAAAAAGGCCACAGCAACTCAGGATGAGTGGAGCGCAGGGCACAGCACTGGGCAAGTATCCTTAGGGCCACAGTGGGTAGCAGGCCTGAGTGGAATGTGAGAGTCTAGGCAAGGAGGAAAATACATGCATGGAGGTGGGCAGATACTGAGTGTCACAGCCAAACAGGTGACCAGACCCCCCAGTGAGCAGTGGCCAGGGAAGATGGGGTGTGTGAAAGGGAATAGATCAAAGAGGTAATTGTATTAGGTAACAAGGCAAGAGCCATATTAAGACTATCAGGACACAAACTTCTCAATTTTAAAAGGGCATTTCAAACATAGACCAGAATGTCCCAGTGGTACCAGCTTAACATTGGACATACTTGGGGGGAGTCAGTAGGAAATGTGGACAGAGGTGTGTGCTTGCACATACACGTGCTCACAGTCATTAGTTCCCTACCAGCTGGGCTAGGAGCATTGACATCCCAGTGGCAACCAGCATTCTAGTGCACATTACCCACTGGCACAGCCAGCGCCCCCCCAAAGCAAGCCACAGAGCTCAGACCACATGAAGCAAAGCAGAAGCACCTGGGCCACCTCATGCTGGCAGAAGTCCTCAGTGCTTAAGACTTGGCAGAGGAGCATTAACCAGCTCATAGGGACCCCCATCTCTCAAGTACAATTTGAGAGTCAAAATAAATAATGAAGACCTAAGAGTGTAGGCCTAGCATGTATGAGGCTTAGGGTTTAATGCACAGCACAGAGAAAAACTCTTCCTAGCCATTGTTCATATTTCCAGAACACCAGATTTGTTCATAATCATTTTATATCTCATGTGCTACAGTGAAAGTTCTGATCTGTACATTTTGGTGTGCTAATTATTTTATAGGTGCCATCCCTGCAGCTGGAACAACTGGCGCAAAAGGAAGAGTGATTTCAAGGTTTCTTACTTGGCTGGTCTAAGAGGGTGCCAGTCTGTATTCCCACCTACAGGGAGCGTTCTACTCCACAGGGAGTCAACAACTCTGTTCTTTTTCACTTTGGCCCCCGTGGCACTGCTGTCTTGGGTCTTTGGTTACTCGCCAGCTGAACACATCTCTATCCTTCTGGCCCTTTTGCATTATACTCTTTTTCTTTAGGAAACTCCGGGACGTTCTGCAGCAGAGGCTAATAAAGTTCTTCGTTGATCAGAGTAAAAAAGATACTGAGAAATATGCTAAATTTTTTGAAGATTATGGCTTATTCATGAGGGAGGGCATCGTGACCACTGCAGAGCAAGATGTCAAGGTAGAGCATATTTTTGGTTTTGTTTTTATTTTTGTTTTTGCCTTCTGAGTGATGGGATTACAGAGATGTGTCAGCATGCTCAACTAGAGAACTAGGTTTTTGAGCCTTTCTCTGCCGCAGCCCTGGGGCTGTAGGAGGCCTCTTTGGACAGAGTTAAGGTTATTGATGAGGCTATTTGGCTTTTGGGCCTCTGGTCACCCAGCAGGCCCAGCATGTGGTCCACATAAGCCCAGACCCTTGGGCCAAAGATGCTGTGCTCATGACTAAAGGACTGAGCCTCTCCTCGCAGACAGGGTGCACAGTCTCTTAGGGGTTGGTAACACCACAGAAAGGCATTGTAAGTCGAAGTATCTAAGTCCCAGGGCTGGAGAAGAGTTCAGTTGCCTTTAGTAGAGATGTTGTCTAACCGGTAAAAGTCCTTTAACACTATGCTATTGGGGCCAGTAGATCAGTTAATCAAGCAGTTAATTGCTAAAGAATGGTAAGTGATTCCCTAAAGATAGTTGACTGTGGTTTATTGTTCCTTATGTTTTTTTATTTGTTTTGAGAAGAGGTCTTGTTATGTAGCTCTGGCTGGCCTTAAACTCAGGGCAATCCTCCTTCCTAAGTGCTAGGATTATAAGGGTGTGCCACCATGCCCGGCCTCTAGGCTGCTTTTGAGGTATCATGTACATACCATAAAGTCCATAAATGTTATCTTTTTGGAACTCGGTGAGATTCAGGACACCCACAGTGCTGTGCAGAGTCTACCACTATTTCGTTCCACAACATCTGTCACCGTAGCCCGCAGGAGCTCCCCACCCCCACCTAGGGCTAGTCTTGGCTGGCACTGTGCAAGCCACATGCACTTGCCCTCCCAGACAGCAGCACGAAAAGGGGGCAATCGAACATTTGATGTCCCACAGAGCTTGAGCTTGAGGCCATGAGGAAGGCGGGTTGGAGTGCCAGCCAAGCAAGGGCAGCTCAGGGCCTCTTCCCCAGGTCACCCAGGTCCAGTTAGCAGACTCCAGAGGTGCAAGTGCTGGCCTGTCTATGATCCCTATTCCTTCTCATTGTTTTTACTTAGCAGTTGGCAGCATTTACTGTGTTGAGGGCCTTTTTCAAGTGCTTCATACACATAGTACACATGTAGGCTTACCAGTGAGGACCAAGAGGTACCCAGGGATGTGGGCACAGCTGCTCACAGGAGCTTCCTAATCCTTGTTCCCTCCCTTTGTCTGCCTTTGTCCACCTGAGTCCCAGGCATGGCACTTTAATTCGAAACTTGTCCTGAGTATCCTGCATACTCCTTCCTCAAGTGCCACGATTTTAGAGCTGACAGGGCTTAGATAAGGCATTGTCCAGGCTGGTGACACCAAGAACCAGACACTCAGCTTGCTGCTGTTCCTGTCCTTCCAGCATGGACCCCAATAGTCGCATGTGTACCTGCCACCTGTGTTAGGTATGCTGGGGCCTATACCCCATTGCCAGAGTTTGTCTCCAGCCACCCTGGCTGTGAAGGAGACAAAGAACAACAGACTTTACACCTGTGTCCAGGTCCCACAGGGATTGACAACTGAGGACAGTGAAAACACTGGGGTCAGAGCCAGCACTATAGCTGAACAGCACAATGCCTGCCTGGCAAGTGTAAGGTCCTGAGTTCGATTCCCGGCATCAAAAGAAACACTGGGGTCAGGAACAGGGTCTGTCATAGGCAGGCTCTGGCCACTTCTAGACAGGGTATGTGCAGCCTTGGGGCACCAAGAGAGAAGATGCGTCTAGAGGGTCTTTTTGGTTCTTCAGATGGGATCTCAACAGGCAGAGCAAGGATGGTCTGAAACCTTGGGCTTCAGAGGGGCTGTGGCTCATGGGGCAAGAGACACTCAGATCCAGAACCTGAAGCCATTTTCCCTGTATCTTTCTATAGGAGGACATTGCGAAGTTGCTGCGCTACGAGTCCTCAGCACTGCCTGCTGGGCAGCTGACCAGCCTTTTGGACTATGCTAGCCGTATGCAGGCCGGCACCCGCAACATCTACTACCTGTGTGCTCCCAGCCGGCACCTGGCTGAGCACTCACCCTACTTTGAGGCTATGAAGCAGAAAAACACAGAGGTTGGTGAGGGATGGGGCTGTCTGCTAGGGCTGCACATTGAGGGACAGATTTTAAGCTGGTGCTTAGTGGAAAACAGGCTCAAGGCCTAGAAGGCAATAATGGTGCAAGACAGGGCCCTTGCTTCCAGAGTGACTGTATTTCTCACAGGTGGTAATGGGTAGGTGTGTTCATGAATAGTGTTTTTGCTGCCAAGACTGCTAGAGCCTCCTTTAGAATCTTTGGGTAAACTATCACTCAAGTCCAGAGTCCCTAGTATCCCTAGGAGATGTCCCGTCTTTTGTCATGGGCATGAATGAAGATTTGGGGCATCCGCAGGTCCTCTTCTGCTATGAGCAGTTTGATGAACTCACCTTGCTGCACCTTCGTGAGTTTGACAAGAAGAAGCTGATTTCTGTGGAGACAGATATAGTTGTTGATCACTACAAAGAAGAGAAGTTTGAGGACTCGTCCCCAGGTCAGTTCCCTGTTCTTGGTGGAACCAGGAATTGAACTCAGGCCCTTGCACTTGCCAGGAAAGTGCTTATTCTACTGAGCTATCTCCTCGGCCTTCCTAGGTCAGTGCCTTTCCTTCTCCAGATATAGGGGGACCACAAAGCTCAGTGGTGGGGCTAACACATAGGGCCTCTCCAGCCTGCCGATGGATTCACATTGGATTTTTTTGCTGTCTTGGGTCTGGAGACACCAACCTGTGAAAAAAGCTGCTTGGAAACTATTTATGGGAAACTTTGAGTTCCAGGAGTCCTTCCACAGCTGCCTCCATTGTGGCTCCTGTGGTTGGCCATGCATCCTAAGGGAAACCAAATTGACTTTTAAGGCCCAGAAAAAATTACCTGGGCTACAGGCCATGGCCTCTGAGCTCACTCATGCCTACCCTTCTGCAGCTGGGGAGTGCCTATCTGAGAAGGAGACAGAGGAGCTGATGGCCTGGATGCGGAATGTGCTGGGGTCCCGTGTCACCAATGTGAAGGTGAGACTCCCGGGGATGGGCTACCACCTGGCTCTCTGGGCCTCAGTGCCCATCACAGGCCCACCATGGCTCTGAGTCCCTGCCCTGGTAGGCTTTTGCCCAGAAGCAGAAGCTTGTGGTATCAGGTGGAGACCATGCAGGTCCCTGTTCGCAGTTTGTATGAAGCCACATGTCCCCTCTTCTGCACATATATGTGAAGCCCAGAAGATTGTGGTGGCAGCCAGAGAGGGGCCTGGCTCTCCTTCCCCATAGCATCAGGAGCCACAGCTAATGAGTAATCTGGGGCCAGCCTATTCTGGATCACATAGGAGCTGCAGTGGCTGAAATGGGGGTGCCAAAGAAGGGACATGCCACTTCATTTGAGATTAGCTTATACTCTGATTTGGAGTGTTAGTGTGCATCCAGGTGAGCATTAGAAAGCTCAGCACCTGCTAGTCTAGCTCAGGAGAAAGAATGATGCATCAACAGAGGGATGCCCTTTGCAGACCACTCATTCAGCACCATATGCAGGAGTGGCCCCCAAGGGTGAGGCTGGTATGCAGGTTGGGTTGGGATGGGCCCAGGAGGCACCTGACTGAAAGAAGAAGATGTGCAGACAGGACTCCACGGTGGCTCTGCTTCTGTAACACATAGTATCTCTGCTTTACAGATTCCAGGTTGTTAGGCCTCAGGTATTGTTGTCTCCAGTTTGATGAGGAAATGATCACAGCCAGACATGAGAGCGCTGGGATTTGAATCAGAGTTCAGGAGCTGACTCCTCCTGGGTAGCTGGGCTGGCGCAGGATGATTCTCTGGCCCAACCCAAGGGGCCAGATTCTGTACCACCACCGCTGGGGGCCCTTGGAAAAGTGCAGGCAAGATGGCCTCAGCACTTTTGGGAAGGGGCAAAAGTCCCCTGCCAGGCTAGTGTAGATCATGGTGAGGAAGGAGCAGAGTTGGCCTCTGGTAGTTAGTGGCTGTCCTGGAGATGCTGCCTTCTCAGTGACCCAGGGGAGCTTCACTCCTGGGTAAGACCCTGCAGTCCTTCACCAGGGGAGTTCAGCTTCACTCTGGCCATCCTTGCAGGTGACTCTCCGCCTGGACACACACCCCGCCATGGTGACTGTGTTAGAGATGGGGGCCGCCCGGCACTTCCTGCGTATGCAGCAGCTAGCCAAGACCCAAGAGGAGCGTGCACAGCTCCTGCAGCCCACACTGGAGATCAACCCCAGGTGTAGCCCAGGCTCCCTTTTGACTATCCAGAGGTTCTTACAAAACCTGTGGGGGGGGAGGTGTTGGTTTTTTGTTTGTTTGTTTGTTTGTTTGTTTTGTTTTGTTGAGACAAGGTCTTGCTGTAGTTCAGGCTGACCTTGAACTCACTGTGTGGCCAAGCGTGGTCTCAAACTCACACCAGTCCTGCCTCAGCTTCCTGGGTGCTGAGATTATAGGTGTGTGCCACCACAACGTGCTTTACTGTGGAGTATAAGACTGAGGAAAAGGGGAGGTGGGGGCTGAGGAGATGGCTCAATGGGATGAGTGCTTCCCTGGCAAGTGCAAGGGCCTGAGTTCAATCCCTGGTTCCGCCAAAAAAAAAGAACAAGACTTCAGAAAGTCAGAAAACTTGTATGTAATTGGATGGCTGTTTATAGAGCTGACCTGTGTTTGTGAGCTTACTATCACTATGGCAAAACACCTTAGAAATAATTTAAAAGGAGAAAAAAATTTTGAGACTAGGTGGGGTGGCATGAGCATTTGGGAGGCTGAAAACAGGAGAATCACAATGAGTCTGATCTGTGTAATGAGACCCTATAGACCCTGTACTAAAATAGAAAAAAAAAAATTAATTACACATTCAAAGATTTAGTGCTATAGCCAGCAAGATAGCTCAGCAGATTAAGCACCTGCTTAGGCAAGTGTATGGACCAGGGTTTGATCCCTGGTACTACATGCTGCACTAGCCCCATCCCCAGCACACTTGTAGTGGTGCAGTCCTGTAATCCCAGCGCTGGGGAGGCTCAAATAGGAAGATCACTATAAGTCCAAGCTACATAGTGAAATCCTGTACCAAATACAAAAAAAAGTCATGCTAAGGTCAGTTGTGAAGCATAACATCATGACAGGAAGGACAGGGTAGGTTGAAGCTGCTTCCTCATGGCAGCTGGGAAAGCAAAGCACGACAGGAAGGAGTCAGGGTCCAAATACCCACTGTGCGGGCACACTCCCACTTCAGTCTTTATCCTAAAATTATAAAGTATTTGTTTGAGTATTATGCTTTTATTTTATTTTATTTTATTTTATTTTTGGCACTAGTGGGATCTAACCTGGGGCCTGCATGTGCTAGGCAGCTGCTTTGCCACCAAGCTGTACCCCCCACAGCATTATGCTTTTGTGATTTAAATTTTTGTACCTTTAATCTCTCCAGGAGTTAGATCAAAGAATAAGGTAGAAATCCAACTTGTTTTCTGAATGATACAAAAGAAATCTTTTAACATAGTTTATTAATGAATTAAATGAATCCACTGGATTAATTTAGGAAAGTTTCACCTTTATGGTCTTCAAGATGAAACTTTGAAGTGTTTTAGTACATGTTTTGTTGCATGTCCACCTTCCTGCATTTTCTTTTTTTTAGCGGAAGTGAGAATTGAACTCAGGCCCTTGCGCTTGCCAGGGAAACGCTTATTTCACTGAGCCATCTTCCCGGCCTCCTTCCTGCATTTTCTGATACTGAAATTCTTTAACTGATTCTTTCAGGCTTTCAGGGTATAGAATCATTATGTATGTAAAGGTCACTTACAGCTAATTTTTATGTACATTTTCATCCTCAACAAACCTATTGCACTTTGTAGAATGTTCTGCTAACTCTGACATCTCAGAGAGGTGTCTGGGACATGCAGGAGGAGGCCCTGGTGCCCAGCCCAAGCTGACTGGCCTGTGATTTCCTGTTACAGGCACACACTCATCAGGAAGCTCAGTGAGCTGAGACAGCGTGAGCCAGAGCTGGCCCAGCTGCTTGTGGATCAGGTGAGAGGAGCTGGTGGAGTCAGGGCTGGGAGCTGTTCTCCTTTCTTGCCATCATACTTTGGGTCCCCTGCTGTCCCATCCTGCACAGTATCCAACCTGTCTTTCAGATCTATGAAAACGCCATGATAGCAGCAGGTCTTGTCGACGACCCCAGGCCCATGGTGGGCCGCCTCAATGACCTTCTCATCAAGGCCCTGGAGAAATACTGACAGTCAAGCAGCTGGTCCTGCAATCTGAGGTGCAGCCCAGAGGACAGATGGAACAGTGTGTCTCTGCCTAGAAAATGACCCCAGACAGAGAGGAAAGACAGACACTATGGCTGTGACCACCACCTTGAGCTTTATTTACCTCAATTAAAATCTATTTCTTAATCCACATGTTAGCTCTTTTGTCCAGGCTCTGAGAAGGTAGAGTGCTGTGGTGACTGCCCATGCTTGTTAGCCCCCACCAAAGTGGGGAAAGGCTAAGTGTGCCTGCCGTGCTGTGGGTCACTAGTTACCACAGACGACCCGGCTGGCTGTGCTGCCCATGGGTGTCAGGCTGTCTTCAGCATCACTTCTACTGGGTAGTGGTCACTGATGGCTTCAGCCTAGGACAAACATACAATATGGGGAGGCCACGGGGTCAGGACTTGAACCCAAGCCATCTGGTTCCTATATCCAGAATCATGTTGCCAATCTTCCCAGGAGAAAGAGCAAGTGTAGGGGGACTGTACCCAAACTATTCCCAGAGCCCAGCAGGGTTGCAGTGAACAGCTAGCTCTGTGGTGCTGAGACATGCGGAAAGCAGGAACGCCAGAGATCACGGGCAGCTCCCGCCAAGCTCCTGTGTCTCCCAGCTAAGCTCAAATGTGAAGGAAGGACACCTACGAGTTGTTGAGTCAGTCCATATGCTGCCTGGAAGTCAAAAGGAGCAGCTGAGTTTGGAACAACTCCGCGTTGGAGCAGAGATCCTGCAACCACAATCCTGTAGGGAGGGGATGGAAGAGAAGTGCCCCTTTGGCCACATGTGGTGTCACTGGTCTCATGGCACTTGCTCCCTGGGTCCAGTGGGCCATGGCTGAGACCTCGCTTGCGCCCACCTAGACAGTGCCCACCACCTCTCACCCTGAAGCCATTCAGAAGAGAAAGATGACCCCATGAGACCCTGAGCTTCTGCCCTGCCCTTTGTCCCTAAGCAGGCTTTTCCCAAAAACTTAAGAAGTCTGCTTCTTCAATGGCTGGATGAAAGCTCAGGGTGTCAGTGTGAAAGGACTAGGCAGGTGTCCATTGTACCCGCCAGATCCCTGCTACCTGTCATAGGCACAGTGCGTAGATGTCGCCGTGGTGTCAGCAGTGTCAGGGATTAGCCACTGGAAGATGGGGCTTGTGCGAAGGCGGATGGAAGACCATTGCGAGGCAGTCACATAGCTGCAGCCAGCGTTGAAATCACCCATCAACAGGACGTCCTGCCAGGAAATACCTGCCTGTTGGCCCAGGGACAGATGGGGCCACTAACGCATAGGGCCCTCAGGTGAGCCTCACCTCCAGGCCCCACTTCTTCCGGATATCTAGATAGACATCGTAGAGAGCATCAATCTCGGCCACTGCATCTGTTGGAGCTGAATGCAGGGGGACGATGGCAAAATCTTTAACCTCTGGAAAGAGAGAGGGAAAACTCAGCACCCAGGATGCCCTGGAGCCCACAGTCACACAAAGGACACACAGCAGTTTGCCAGAAGATGGACTGTCCTAGGTAACTCGAGTGGAAAACAGCACTGGAATGGCAAACTTCCCAGAAGTGTGTGAGGCAGCACAATTCCACCCACCCCCCAGGCTCTCTGTGTACCCCAAGAAAGTTGCTAAGATACTCACGTGTGAGCGGGGAGGAGAACCTGACAATGGCGGGCTCACGGCTGAATGTATCATTCCCACAGGGCTCACAGCCATCGTCGTATTGGTAGCTGTCCAGCACGGACACCTGGTCAGGCCTGTGAGAAAGCCAGGTAGGCAGAGGTAACCTTGCAGTTGGCAGCCACCCCTCCTGCCTGCACACTGGCCCAGCTCCATTGGGCTGCTTGCACATAGCTGTTGCCCTGTACAGCAGGAGGATCCAGGTCTGCACTGGCCCCTCTGTGTGCTTGGAGGAGCCTGCTCATCTCACTTGGGCAGAGGC
This sequence comes from Ctenomys sociabilis, assembly GCA_004027165.1. Lineage (NCBI taxonomy): Eukaryota > Metazoa > Chordata > Mammalia > Rodentia > Ctenomyidae > Ctenomys > Ctenomys sociabilis. The sequence goes on from PVKA01011842.1 coordinate 25,591, forward strand.
AGTAGTTCATCTCCAGCCCAGCCTGTCCTCAGCCTGCTGGGATGCTCCCAGGCAAGGGAGGGCCTCGTCTATCCCTCCCCACAGCTAGATCCTTGCCGTCACGGGTCACGTGGGCTCAGGGCTTCACCTGAACACATAAAGGTACTGCTCCTTATAGCTGTTGCGTCCCAGCGGCTCACTGACCACAAAGCGATAGGTATCTGGTGCATCCCTGGATGGAGGAAACCAAAGGTCTTGTCAGCACCACAGGAGAACCCTCCGGCTGCCAACCACAGGACCCTGAGCCCAAATGAAGGGAGGCTATGCCCCTGGATATAGTGCTCACTTCCCAACACCCCCCCCGCCATAGTCACCCACCGATTGAGTTCATCCAGCAACTTCCCTACGGCCGCCAGGTAGGTGTCCCTGACCTCCTGGATGAGGGCGATGTCGTAGCGGCTCAGAATCTGAGGGATGGGGCCACAACAACCTGAGCAGAGCCAGGCTGGGTAGGGGCTGCTGTCCCTGTTCCTGAGGGCCAAGCCAGGGCCAGAGCTGCTGCTCCTTGCAGTGTTTTTATGGCACAGTTCAGCCCACAGCTCTATACCTTGTCTGCCATCTGAGATTTGTAGCCACTGATAGGTGGTGACCAGGACACCAGCAGACACAACCCTGATTGAGGTGCACCCACCGGTGAATGAGGCCAGAGCCCAAAGCTCTTGATGTCCCCCATGCAGCCTGTGGCTCCACAGGGCTGCCCTGCATGCCTAGGGCCCATTATCCCCTCCCCCTGCAGTCGCCGCAGGGACAGCCCACCTCGGACTTACGTGCACAATGTAGTTAGAGAGGGTAGCATTGGATATCTTGGTCTCCCCAAAAGTCCGGATGTTAAAGGCTGCAATTTTCAGGGACACAGCCACCTGTAGCAAGCCGGCAAGGGCAAACAGCACTGCCATCGATCTTGTGCCCATCATCCTGGGAGGGTGTAGGTTACAGAGATGCAGAAGCAATGACACAGTGCCCGCCTAAGGCAGCTATGACACTGGAGCCCACAAGGGCCAGTACTTGCCCAGGTGGACTCTGCTATGTTGGTGGGGTCCACACCTGAGCTGTCCTCCCTGCCACCAGATTGCCCAGTCACTTGAAGGAAATCCTCAGGGGTGACCAAGCCTGGCACTCACCCAAAGAGATATCTGCAGAAACAGTGGAAATTGAGCTGAGAACCTGGAATATTCTTTTGCTGCCGTAAGGAAAAAAATAATTTACACGTCAGTTTAAGGAAAAACAGGGAAATAAGACAAAAACAGCAGGCAGGCTTTGGGGAGCTGCTGAGGCTCTGGTCTTGGCACAGGCACTGCAGGTCCTGCAGGACCTTTTAAAGGTTCAGGCAGCCCAGACCAGCCCCAGAACACGTGTGCCCACTTGGGCCTAAATGTGCCAAACTATGTCACTATGTGGACTTCACAGAAGGGCTCTGGGTGGGCTCCAGACTACTCCAGATAGGCTCCTTGCTACTGTAAAAATAGTACCTGATAATCATGTTTGCACTTGGTTATACAATGCCTGATGGTGTCCTTCGCCCATCCTGTGTTCTTCCCACTAGGGACAGGAATGAGTGTGTGGCTGAGGGTAGGGCTGGTCTGTGCTCACCAGTCTGCCTGTCTAACCTGGGGAGTTGCGTGTTAGTCCATGACTCTTCTACCACCCAGCACTGCTGTCTTAATTCTGGCCGAGGTCCAGGCAACTTAGGAAATTGGGGCCTTGAACAGGGATTTGGGTCTTGTGGCATCGGGGCTGCTAGGCCTGTGGTGCCACTGGGGAAAGGTAGTGGCTGTAGGCCCAGGGCTTGGCCCAGTCATTTCAGAATCTCTGACCTTCCCGAGTGTGTTTATTCCCTGATGCAGCTATAAAAACTGTCACACATTTGGTGACTTACAACAATGGAAATCTATCCCACAGTTCTACAGGGCAGAGCCCAAAACCCAGGTGTCAGCAGGGCAGGTTTCCTCAGCTCTGGGGACCCATCCTATTCCCTTCCAGCCTCTAGTGGCTTATGGTGATGCTGGGCTTAGGGCCATGTCACTCCAGTCTCTATCTCCATGGTCATGTGGCCTTTGTGTCAAATCTTCCTCTACAAAGACAAATGTGACTGCACTTAGGTCTTCCCAAGAATCCAAAGCAATGTCCACATCCTAGGGCCCTTAATCACACCTTCAAACTCCTCCCTTGCCATGTAAATTAACATTCAGAGTCCACAGGTATCTTTTGAATTGTCATTATTTAGACCCCCTGGATTCCATAGTGTCTACCATAACTTGCAAGGCATAAATGTTTATTGTTTGGATTTACCTGTTTAATAAATGGAACTAATTAAGGACTTCTGGCCTACAGACCCTACCAGGTACAATGGTGTACTTGTAGCCTGGCTACTTCAGAAGCTGAGGCAGGAAGGTTGCTTTTGCCTGGAAGTTTGGAGCCAGTTTGGGGAACGAACCTTAAACTAAAGAGTATTCTGTACCAAGTCTTGGAAACTTTGATCTAACAAGCGTGGGTGCACCTGAGTCACAGGTATCTGCTTTACTCAGTAGTTCTTTTGTGAGCTTCATTTACAATTGCCTGAACATCTCACAAAGAAATTCTCAGTTCTACAAGTGGATACTGAGAAGAAAAATTATAATGGATTGTGTGTGTCTCTTACAATTTAAATCCATGAGTTCAAGTGATGTGAAAATATTATCTGGCACCCCTAGTGGATGCTAGGAGGGAACCAACTCATTCTACAGACCAGCAAATAAAGTCCAAGAGCCGGGATCTTACCCTGCCTTTTCTCTGCAGATAGTACTGCTGAGAAATCCCAGTTAGGAGGTTTTCCATGGCTAAGAGACTAGCAAAGAGCGAGACTTTGAAATGACCTAGGAAGGAGTTGAGGACTTTGAAACACAGTCCCTGACAGGGTCTGTACCTCCTGGTCAAAGTATACAGCAACACTAAGGAAGGTCCCAGCCCAAACAATCTTAAGCCTAATCAGACCTCTCGACCTGAATTCAAACCCTTAGCAATAGAAACAGGCTCACAGTCAGCAGCACGGGGGGACACGGCACTCTCCAGGCTGCACATAACAGCGCAGCCCAAGCACAATCTCATCAATACATTTTAAGGAAGAAGAGGTGCACAGGGGTGGGAACAGCTAAAGTAAGAAGAAATCTTGGATCCCGTAAAACACATCTTTTATTTGGTTGGGTTTTGTTTTGCGTTTCGTTTTGAGAAAGGGTCTTGGTGTGTATCCCACGCTGGCCTCCAACTTGCAGTGATCCTCCTGCCTCAGCCTCTTCAGTGTTGGGATTTAGTGATCCTCCTGCCTCAGCCTCTTCCTATATGGTTTATTAAACAAATGTGTTTACATGATTAAAAGGTTTGCTTGGGAGGCCAGGGATGTAGCTCAGTGCCCGGCAAGCACAAGGTCCTAAGTGCCACCATCTTCAGCCAAAACAAATCTTTTTCTTTTTTTTTGGGGGGGGGGGGTGGCCCTTAGGACCTTGTACTTGCTGGGCACTGAGCTACATCCCTGGCCTCCCAAACAAACCTTTTAATCATGTAAACATATTTGTTCAATAAACCATATAGGAAGCAATCAGGGAAAAAGAATCACCCAGGAAATAAGTGTGTCAAGGTTTGGCAATAGCATTCTAATTATATTTTCACAGAGGAAGACTGACAGATGTCAGGATGAAGTGCTAGGGTGCCTGGGATTTGCTTCAAAACACTGAGCCCTAACACACGCACTCCAGCAGTGTACTCCTTCAATTCCAGCACCCTGGGAGGCTGGGGAAGGAGAAGCCCAAGTTTGAGTCCAGCCTAGGCAACTTTGACTTAGCAAGATCTTGCCTCAAAAATGATTAGGATGTAGCTCAGTCTAAAGGCCCTGGATTTGGTACTACAAAACAAAGCACAATTAAAAATCCACAAGAATGCTGTCTCAAGGCTGGGTCATGGGTGTGTAAAGGTTCTTCATACTGGCCCATTTTAAGTATGTTGACATTTTCCATGATTTTTAAAAAATCCTAAAAATCAAAACCTAGAGGCCATACAACCAATGTAGCATTCATAAGTAAGGTAACAAGAAATTAATTAACACCGAGGTTTGTATCTGGGAAAGATCCTTGGATGGAGGGAAGGAGGACCACTGCTTAGGTAGCCAGAGGAACAGGGTGGTTCCAGGTCAGGGGCAGACGGCACGAGCGCCACAGTCTCGCATGTGGCCAATTGCATGAGGAGGTTGAGGCAGAGAAGGGAGGATTTCTGTCAAATTTGGGTTGGTAGGCAGTGACCGGCTGTCAGATTGGGGCTCAGAGGGCCTTTCTGCCTTCCTAGGAGAGGTTATGTCACTCACCCAGGAATCACCTGAGGGTCTCCTTGGAGGTGGCTTCCTCCCAGACTTCCCCTCCTGCGGGGATACATCCCATGGCATGGCAGGCAGCATAACCTCCCACAGTCAGTGCACTGAAGCTCACCTCCCTGCCTTCTCAGCTTATTGCTGCAAATCCCCAAGATCATCGTGGCTTCCCACTGACTCTCAAGCCTCACACACGCTTCATGAGCCTTCGGCAGCCACCCACTGTCACCACTTCCTCTCCCCGTGGCCTCCCTAATTCCAAGAGCCATGCCCACAATCCACAAGGCTCTCAAGACAGCTCATGGATGTGTAATCAGATCACATATCACATTGTTCTGGTTACAGTCTGTCACCAGTTTCTCATTGTCCTAAAGAGGAAATTTGACGCTTGTTGTGACCTATATGATTAGCTCAGAGCCTTCTACTCCTGGGTAGCTGCGGCCTTCTTGCCCTTCTAGTTTCATCTTAATGTCACCTCCAGTGAGGCTGTCCTCTTCCCACCCATGGCTCCTCTGTTTTGTTTGTTTGTTTGGCAGTACCAGGGACTGAACTCAGGACCCTGTGCTTGCCAAGCAGGCTCTTACTCTACTGAGCTATCTCTCCGGCTCCACTGTTCATTTTTAACATGACCTTGTTGCTTTGTTTTCATGTCACTCATCTCTGTGTTCACTCTCCACGGCTAGCATCTCCATGAGAACCCCAGCTCCCCGAAGGAAAAGCCATGGCTTTCTTGTCGTGCTGGAACATGCAGCATGAAGCTATGGAAGCTTCGAGGTTTGCTGAGCCACACTTTCCCCTGCCCTACTCCTTCCTAGGATGCTCATCTTCTGTCTGGGTGAGACTGTCCCTTCCACAGACCCTGCAGGAAAAAAGCCTCTTCTCAGAGGACCCTACAGGCATCCAAGTGTCACTTGGGCACCAGGGATTCAGCCGAAGCCAATCAAATTTTGAGGGGTGTGTGGCTATTGTGGCCCACCTGGCACATCGCCTCCTAGCCTGGTAAGCACGTCTTGGGAGGCCTTATAGGCAGAGTATCTTGGAGGACAAAAGCCAGTGGCCACGTCTTTGCTGTGACTGCTTTAATCCCTGAGCATGTCACAGACCTCCCTCAGTTCAGCATTCTGCCCTTGGCCTACAACCCAGCGGGGCTCACTGGCCTGTGAAGTTTATTCCTGCTCATTCGTTATAGAGGAGGCATTAACGCAGGGTGGAAAATTCCACAGGACAACCTGCATCTGGACTGCTGAGACTCATGACAGCTGCACGGTCACACTTGGCCAGCCATGCTGAGCCCAGCACACTGCTGCAGTGATTGGCATTCGGTGGCGTGGCATGAGAGGCCCCAAGAACTACACCCCTGCTGGCTGTGCCTCGCACTTTTCTGCTACTCCTGCTCACGTCTACTTCTTTGTGCACTTCTACCGGAGACACAAATGATGAGATGTCCGTCTAAAACCATTTCCCAAAATGTATGTTGGAGGTCAGCATCCTGTCTGTTTCCCATGCCCACAGCTGTGAGCTTATTTTCCCAGTGGGGCACCAGCCACGAAACTCTGGCCATGTAGTGGGACCCGAAGGTACACTTTAGAACTGTCATTTTTAAAATGAATGCTACTGCTCTGTGAAAGTCTCCATCTCCCAGTTCTCTTTGCATGGTTAGCCATAGGTATTTCAGTGCTCACATCTGACAGGCAGCCTCTTTGCCTGTGAGTTGTCACATTCCCTCTTCTGCTCCCACTTCTCCGTGTGCCTTGTCATTTCTGACAGAACCGGGCCCATGCATGATGGCACGCAGGGGTCTGGGCTCACCATCTCCATGGTGGGCAGCAGAATAGGCTGCTATGCATCTGTCAGGGACTTGGCAGACACATGCCGTCTTCAGATCTAACAGCGGTCTAGGGCCCAAGAAGCTCAGTGACATAAGCACATACCTGGCAAGTGCAAGGTCCTGAGTTCGATCCCCAGTGCCTAAAAAACAAGAACAAGCAGTCTGCTAAGGCCGCCAGCCTCCCAACCCAGACCTGGACTATTTCTTAGGGCTTTTCCTCCTGACCAACTCCAACTTCTTTCCTGGCTCTATGAAACTACCACTTCCAGCCTCTCTTCTCAGAATAGCTCCATGAATAAGTGCTCATGGAGAAACTGAAGCAAAGTGTCGGTCTCTTCTCTGGTCTCCTTCCCTTCAGATTTGGGTCCTGGGAGCCTGCTGGCTTAGTAGGGTCTCTACCATGGGAGAACTGTGGCCTCTGGCTTCACTTCTGAGCACCCTGCCCAGCCAGAGCCTAAGGAGGAAGAGCCTACATGGGAGGAAGAAGGGGCTCACCTCCGAGCTTTGCCTCTGTCTGGATGCCAGCCCCTCTCCAGGCCTTCTGCAGATGCCCTTGACGCTGGAAACTCAAGCCCTTGGAGGTGCTCAGCAGTGGTGAGCTGCTTCACATCAGAAGCTGCCTCTAGAAAATGACATGAACGTGAGTTGATATTTAGCTGGGTTGGTCCAAGCAGCACAGCCACGTGACCCTCTCCCAGCTGTGCACGTCCTGTCCAGGTGTGCCAGGTAGTGGAGGGGGCCAGCATGAGTGCCATGGCCTTTGCCCAGCCAAATATGATCTCTAGGGTCACAGCCAATGTCCTGATCAGCTTTGTTGAACAGTGAGGATGGCACATGCCAGGATCTGGGACTGGCAGCTCTTCAGAGAGGACAGGGGCCCACCATCAGCTCTGCCTCAGCCTGACTGCTGGAGAAGGGTGCTCAGGGCCACAGCAGAGCAGCTTCCTTCCTGGGGATTCTGCTCTCTGGGTCATATCACCGAGGAGCCTCCAGCCCACCTAGTGCAGAGCTCCTCTTTAGGACTATTGTTGGTTTCACGTAGACAGTTCCGATCATGTTTTGCAAAGGGGTTCCTGCCTCAGGGCCCTTGCTTGCACTGTGGCCCTGTCTCCTCCTCAGCTTGCCCCATGGCCTCTGCCCAGTTTAGCATTTTTCCCTCACCAGGCATTGCATTGGACGTCTACTGCATGATCAGGCTCACCCTACAAGGTGTAAATCCATAAGAGCTGGGCAAGGCAGCAGCACACGGAGGAGACTTAGCTCAGGCATGTGCTCACTGAGAACCCACTGTGTGAGCAGACGGGGTCTTCTTGTACCAAAAGGCAGGGAGCCAAGCTCTGCTGTCTGAGGCTCTCTGACTGACCCTACTTCAGCACAAGCATCTGGTATGAGAGGGCCCCTTGGGGGAACACAGTGAGCTCACCCTCTCCCCCAGTTCTGGCAGAGGGAGGCAAGTCCCCATGGGCATGCAGTGGCCTGCAGAAGTGCTCTGTCAGGGGCAGGCCAGTCTTGGCTAAAGGGGTCTGCCTTAGAAAACACAGGACTCGGCACTTGCTTGTGTGGGATCTCAGCTGGACAGCCGTCCTCAGGGAGGAACTGGCAAGGACTCATCTCTGCTGGGAGAAGGGAGCTAATCACACCAGGAGAAGCTTTGCGCTGGTTGGCACTATGACTGGAGCCAACACCAGACTGACAGTATAGGCCCCATAACACAGTGACTGCCATGGCTCTACCCACAGGCCTTTGGGCCTGAGTCTGACAAAGTATCATTTTTGTCCAGTTCTTCCCACTCTTTCCTGGATGGGTAGAAGGCTGGTCTCAGATTTCTTTGCCTCCCCTGGCTCTTGATCCCACCCTCTGGCATCCCCTGGGATGCCAAGGTACCATGGCCCTGCCACTGGCAGTCCTGTCCTGGGTGTGAGGAGACCCTGGTCCCCAAGGTCTCCTGAGGCCTCCCAGCCCACTACCCAGGGAAAGCCATGAACTGTTAGGAATTTTTACACATCAACATCTTGATAAAAGTTCAGGGGGACAGAGGCAAGAAGGAGTCTCTACCAAACAAGGAGAAGCCATTCCACAGGGAGAGGCCTTCAGTGGGTCTCCAGGAGCTCGGCCTCCCAAGACCAGCAGTCAGTGAGGCCACTGTGCACCATTCTGTCCCAGTTTCCCAGCAGTAGTGAGGGCTTCCCAAGGAGCTGGGGACAGGCTTGACAGCACAAGGCCTGCCTCCACACTCTGAACAAATTTCCTCAGACCTGCCTGGTCAGGGTGGGGTTGGAGAAGCACATGGCCAGGGCCTGTCTCCTTGGACAACATCCAAGCTGCCACCATGCATAGTCCTCTTGCTGCTCCCATTATTAACCGATAGCTGGCTAATAAAAGAAGGAAAAGGAGAGTGTTAATATGAATCAGTCAGCTTTGCCAGAATTTCACGTTCCTAATGGACTGTTTCATTTGTTCTTTTATTTGTATTAGTCCAGTTAAGCTGAAGTAACAGGAACCCCTCAGCAGTGGTACAGTGCACATGATGTGGCAAGACAGTGAGCCTGAGAGCAGGGAGTCGAGCCAGCCCCACAACTGCACCAGCCAGGAGGGGGCCCAGCTGAGACATAGGGGGCTGAAATGCCACCAAAGCCCACTCCCAGAGATTCGAAGACAGAGTTCAGAGCCCAGGGCCAAAGCGTGGCTTTAGTTTGTTGGGTAGAGGCCTGGAGAGGAGGGCGAGCCACAGGGGGGCAGAACTCTGGGACACAGCTGTGCCTGGGACAGAAAGTGCAAGGAAGGCCAGGGATGAAGCTTGGTGGTGAAGAGCTTGCTTAGCCTGTGTAGAGCTCTGGTTTGATCTTCAGTAGTGAAAAAAGAAGAAATTGTACAAAGAGACCAGGAAAAGAATCCAGGGAATGTAACCCTGCAAAGGACCACAGGGAATAGTCCAGAGTTAACAACCACTCTTAGTAACACATGGGGTGTGGGATCAACTCCTCAGAAGGGCATTGTTTTATGTAACTGGACTAAATTAACTGCCAACTACAGATAGCTCTGGACCTGACTAGCTTAGGAGCAAGCTTCTAACCAGCCAACTGATTCCAAGGAACTTTGATATCACACCAAAATCCACAACATTTAGCACCCAACAAAGACTTGCTAAGGGGCCAGCAAGATAAGACTTGCTAAGTGTCTGGCATCTAGGCAAATGCAGGGACCAGGGTTCGATACCTGGTATAGCATGCAGCACTGGCCCTGCCCCCCAAGTACACTGAGCCAGGGACAGAGTCTGGGTGTGGTGGCATATGCCTGTAATCCCAGCACTGGGGAGGCTGAGGCAAGACTATTGCTGCAAGTTAGAAACCAGCTTGGCTACAAAATGAGCTCAAGGTCAGCCTGAACTGCATAAGGAGACCCTGTCTCAAAAAGACAAAAAAAAAAAAAAAAAAAAAAAAAAAAAAAAAAAAAAAAAAAAAAAAAAAAAAAAAAAAAATCACTAGAAGAGATAGAACCATGTGGTGTATTTAATAGTTTACAGGGGCCAGGGCTACAGCTCAGATGCACAGCTCCTGCCTGGCAAACTCAAGTAAATAAATAACTACTAACTATTTATTTATTTATTTGGTACAGGGTCTCACTACACAGCTCAGACTTCTAGCGATCCTCTCGTCTCAGCTTCCCCAGGGTTGTGATCACTGGTCCTTGTGCTTGCCAGGCAGACCCTTGGACCACCAAGCTAAGTACCTTCCTAGCAAGTGCAAGAGTTCTATCCTCAGTACTTCATGCCATGCCAGCTCCAGAATGCCAGGTATGCCATGCCAGCCCTGAAATCAGGTATGGTGGTGCACACTTATAATCCCAGGTCTGGGGAGGCTGAGACAAGAGAATCACTGTGAGTACAAGCTGCATAGTGAGACGCTGTACCAAAAAAAGAAAGAACTATGAAGGAACAAAAGAGAACTCCATAGCAGGCTGGAGAGGTACATACTTGCAATCCCAGCACTTGGGAGGCTGAGGCAGGAGAATCATTGTGAATTTGGGGCCAGCTTGAGCTACACAAGGAGACCCTGTCTCAACTCTCTCACCAAAAATAGGACTCCACAGGGATGAGATACCAAGGGAAGAACCCTGACCAGGAAATTACTCGTTGATAGTAAAATTCATAGGAAAAAAAATAAAATAAAATAAAATTCATGGGCTTTCCCGGGCCATGATGGGAAGTCAAGCATCACCCATGAAGATGTAAACAGATTAGAAGGTGTGGGAATGCAGGAAGATGGAAAAAGAGAAAATGTAACCTGGAACTCTAAAGGAAATATCCATCAAGGAAAACTCCTAGAGATGACAGAAATAAAGCAAACATAAGCAAAGACAAAAATTGTAAATAAGCTCCATATATTCAAGCACAAAGTGGGGACAGGCATGTGAGAAAATGAGAGATACAAAATCCAGATGGAACTTCTAGAGACAGGAAAAATGGTATCTGAAAGCTAGAGATGGGGCTGTGTAGAATTCAACTGCTAACCACAAAGGGACATCTGGCCGTGTTGGAAAAGCTTACATTTGTAAGGATCTGTGGGTCTCAGTGTGATCCGTTGTACCCAGGGAGAAACTGGGAGAAATGGCAGCAGAATCGAGGAAAAGATGGGCAAGAAGACAAAAGCTGAGTTAGGTGGTGACTTGTCTGCCTGGTTGGTGAGAGTGACACAAGGTTGCCTAGTAACTGACAGCTGACATTAACCAGCCAGGATGCTTATCTCAGGACTGATTAGCTTGTTGGTTTTAAGCTCTGAGGCCTGTCCCGCTACACACATTTGGCCCATTTTCCAGCTTCCATTTCTCCCAGCACACATTCGCAGTGCTCTGAAGAGCACACCATGGCTGAGGTAGAGGAGGGCAGGCTGCTGACACTTCCCATTCCAAACAATGAAGCTGCCAACCATAGAGATAAAACATTTCTCCTAATTGGAAGCATTTACTGCCTTTGTTGTAACTTTTTGGTGGGCTTTTGCCTCAGTTGTACCCTCTTCTTCCTGCAGCCTCTAGATCTGTGGAAGCCAATAAATGAATGATTTGGAAAATTTAGGGGTCTTAGCTTGCAGAGAGTTTTGACCTTTCTTGGGTTTCCCAGAAACCATATTACATTGTCTCTTTTATTTAAGCCTTCACCATTGCTTGTTTTAGGAGACCAGGGGCCAGGCCAAGTTCCCAATATGTGGATGAAAAAATATCAGGTGGGATCAACATCAGGTAAATTCTGAAAAACAAGAGATCAGTTCATTCAAACACAGCAAGTGAAACTGGCTATCACTCAGAGAGGAAAGTCATGCTGCATAGCCTAACATGCACGTAAGTGGCAGTCTTAGAAAATGAGCAGAGACAAATATTATTTGAAGAATTGGCAAGCAAAGTCTACCAAATACGATGAAAAGTATAACTTCACAGATTCAGGCCAATAAAACCTAAACGGTAAACCTCAAGACAAGTGTAACACTTTCAGGGCCGGCTAGATAGCTCAGCAGACTGAAGCACGTGCTTAGGCAGAGCACAGAGACCAGGGTTCGATCCCTAGTGTGCTGTGCCCGCCCCCACCCCTGGGGTGTGCTGAGATGGCGATTGAGACTGGGCATGGTGGTGCGTGCTTATAATCTCAGTGCTTGGAAGGCTGAACACAGGAGACTCACTAGGAGTCTGATCTGTGTAGTGAGGCCCTGTAGAGCCTGTACTAAATACATTAAAAAAAAAAAAAAAAAGGTGTGCCATTCTCAGCCCTACCACCACTTCTTTGAGACCTCTGCAGCATGAGAGGCAAATGGAAGAGGAAGTTTGGGTGCTGGCCAAAGAGAGAGGACAGGAAATACAGTGGCCCATCACCCCTGGACCCTAATGGAGCAGAACAGGATGCTGAGGTCAGGAGTACAGACTGAAGGTTTTATTTTATTATTATTATTATTATTTTGTCTTTTTGAGACAGGGTCTCACTATGCAGTTCAGGCTGGCCTTAAGCTTACTTCGTAGCTCAGGCTGGTCTCAAACTCACAGCAGTCCTCCTGCCTCAGCCTCCCAAATGCTGGGATTACAGGCCTGTGCCACCACGCCCGGCTAGGGGGTCTTAGTTTTTTTTGGGGGGGTGTCTTTTTGAGACAGGGTCTCACTATGCAGTTCAGGCTGGCCTTAAGCTCACTTTGTAGCTCAGGCTGGTCTCGAACTCACAACAATCCTCCTGCCTCAGCCTCCCAAGTGCTGGGATTACAGGCATGCACCACCATGCCTGGCTTAGCATGCTTTTTCTTTTCTTTTCTTTTTTGCAGAACTGGGGATTGAACTCAGGCCCTTGTGCTTGCCAGGGAAGTATTTATTCTACTGAGCCATTTCCCCAGCCCAGCATGCTTTTTCTTTTGTATCAGGAATCAAATTTAAGACCTCATGCTTGCCAGGCAGGCCCTGTGCCACTGAGCTATGTCTCTAACTCAAATTTACCATTCTTTAAAGAAAAAAATCTTGGGCATTGTGGTACACATCTGTAATCCTAGCACTCTGGGGGGCTGAGTAGGTGAATGAAAGTTCTAGTCCAGCTTGGGTAATTTAATGAGACCCTTATCTCAAAACACAAATTAACATGGCTGGGAAGTTAGTTCAGTGTGTAGGCCCTGGGCTCATCCTTCAAACTAGAAAGAGGGAGCAAAGGAGGGAAAGAGAGGAGGGGAAAAGGAAACAATTTTAGAAGCAGCCAGGCTAAGGTAAGTGTGAGAAGTTGGGCGTGGTGCACAAGCCTGTAATCCCAGTACTTGAAAGGCTGAGGCAGGAGAAGTGCCACAAATTCAAGGCTAGTCTGTGCTATGTAGTGAGTTCAAAGCCATGTCTAAAAAAAGAAAGACTATACATGCTGAAGTAGTAGCAATAAGAATAATCCTATGTTAGCCGGGCATGGTGGCGCATGCCTGTAATCCCAGCACTCGGGAGGCTGAGGCAGGAGGATTGTTGTGAGTTCGAGACCAGCCTGAGCTACAAAGTGAGCTTAAGGCCAGCCTGAACTGCATAGTGAGACCCTGTCTCAAAAAGACAAAAAAAAAAAGAATAATCCTATGTTGAACTCTGATAGAAAACCTTGTGCATAGATTCTCTAGCTGATTGTGTTCCCTGCAAACTTTTATTTAATGTGTTTATGCAAAACTCCTAAGTTGTAAAACAAAAGGATTGGATCAGCAGCCTTTTTTTCTGAAATGATTGATATCTTACCTATAAGCCTAATATACAAATTAGAAACACCAAAAAAAGAAAGACTGACAAGAGAATTGTGTTACAAGGCAGAAAATGATGGAGTGACATCTATAAAGTACTGGGAAAAACTCTATTAACCAGAATTAATTTTATCCACCAAAGATATAATCCAAAAATGAGCTCTTTCATCTCAGCCACTGATAAGCCATCCAGGCCACGTCAGCACAGCCACAGCCACATCTGCAAGCGCTGGAAGCATCCAGGCAGCGGGGTCGGAGGCAGCAGGATGGATCTCCACAGGATCAACTTGAACAATTCTCACCTGGCTCACTCTGGGGAAGGTGATATTGTGGCACAGCCACTTAAAGAGGAACAAGAGCCCAGATGTCCACCTTGCTAAACTATGGCAGTGGCGAATTTTGGAAAGCAACCTGTCATCATGGAAGGACAAATTCTCTTTCTTTTTGACATGCAGAAGCTCCTTAAGAAGAGTTGATCCCAGTTGTTGATTCTTTCAAGAGCTTTCTTCAGTAGAAGGACTGAGTTAGATAAAAATTAAAGGGGTTGGCAGGGTAGGTTGTGTCCTGGTGGGTTGGAGTTGCAAAGAGGAGTTGTGCTAAATCTAACAGATACTTTTCAAAATAAAATAACAACAAAAATAAAAATAAAAGCAGGTAGGGAGCTTGGAAATTGCTACTTCTATCCTTATGCAAAAAAAAAAAATTCTAACTGAATATCAATTTGTTTAGATCCATCAGAGAACTGGGGTATCATAGAGACAGGTGGCCACAGAGAACCACATGTTAGCAGCAGATGCCAAAGCAAGGCTCAGATGTGACTGATGACTTGATAAAATTTGATGCAGACAAACCTGAGTATTAAAAAACATCGGGGGTCTTTTCTTAGGGGGATCCCCAAGATCTACACACTTTAATGAGTTTTACCTCAAAGATGCCAACTTCTCAAAGTGAAACCAGAGGGACCAGAAAGATAGCTCAGTAGAATAAGTTCCTGCCTGGCAAAGGCAAGATCCTGAGTTCAATCCCTGGTACTGAAAAAAAAAAAAAAAAAAAAAGTGCTTCCACTATGTTAGAATATGTCTGGGTTATTCCACTTGTTTTTTTAAATGTTGGTACAGGGTCTCACTGTGCAGCTCAGACTTGCAATCCTCCCATTTCAGTCTCCCTAGTGCTGGGATTACAGACCTGTGCCACCATACCTGTTTTAGTGGCTGGTTTGGCAGTTCTGGAGTGGGGACAGCACAACATGTTGTACTGGGGATCAAACCCGGGTTGCAGGTGCTTAGAAGACCACATAGCTATACCTCAACCCTTGTTCCACAATTGGCATAGTCTCTGAAGCCTCTCAAAGTCCTCTCAAGGAAACTTTTTTAAAAATGTATTTAGTACAGGGTCTACAGAGTCTCACTACACAGATCGACTAGTAGTGATCCTTCCTGTTTTTCAGCCTTCCAAGAGGCTGGGATGACAGGCGTGTACCACCACACCTAGTCTCAATCACAGGCTTGGTCCCCAGGGTAGGGACGGCGCTGACACAGCATGCAGGGGATCAAACCCCCTGCCCCTGCACCTGCCCAAGCAGGAGCTTTAATCCACTGAGCTATCTGGCCAGCTCTTCAAGGAAGCTATTTTATCAGTGGATAGTTTACTAAACTGTTTCCGATCTCAGTCTACACAGGGAAAGGGAAACAACCAACTCCAGCACCTCTTTTAGAGGTCAGAAGGACAGGCCTGCTGGGGGAGTGGTGCCACACACCTTTATCCCAGCACTCAGGAGGCTGAAGCAGGAGGATCTTGTGCGTTTGAGGCCAGCCTGGACTACAAAGTACACTTAAGTTCAGCATGAACTGCACAGTGAGACCCTGTCTCAAAAAGACCAATAAATAAATAAATAAAAATGAAAAGGGACAGGCCTGATCTCAGGACCATCACAGACCAACCCCCTTACTATCATATAAGTATAACTTTATGCTCTTTACAATAACTGGAATACAACAGAAGAAAACCATACATCTAAGACCTGATTTAAGGAGTCTGTTGGGAAGCCCTTGGGGGAAGAAGAAATAAAGACACAGAAAAATTTTAACTCCGACACCCATAGCTATAGCAAACAGTACATACAGCCCAACTCCTAGCCAGATATACATTAAAAATTCATACTCCAGGCCTGCTATCCACAGTTCCTTTTAGCCAATAATAGTTGAGGTTGAGTTTAAAGAAAACAACAAGACCTAGTAAAAGAAAAATCACAGATTATGATGAGAAATAGAAAACATCAGAACCAAATTGACTTATGGCAAAGATGACTAACAACTATGATTTAAAAGAAATATTAATATTAGAGATTGTAATTGAAGCAATGGACAGAATACAAGAGAGAATATAGGCAACATAAGCCAAAGATGAAAACTCTAAGGAATAATGAAAAGGAGATGCTAGAAACCAGAGGCTGTGAGAGAAACAAAGAGTGCCTCTGGACTTGGCAGACAACACAACCCAGTAAAGAAGAGTGTCCTGGAAAAGTCAGCAATAGCGTGCAAATTTGGAGTGCAAAGAAGCTGAATAGAAGCGATGGAAGAGACTAAGAACAGATTATAAAAATTAATCGTGGATTTAAATACCCAAGAGACAATGAGAAAGTCAGAGATATGCATGATGGAGTATCCCAAGAAAGGGACAGTAGAAGTAATTGAAGGACAATTTTCCAAACTCGATGACAGACACACACTACAGGACTGAGGGACTCAGAATATCAAGCAGAACACACACACACACACACACACACACACACACAATCTACATGACGATATAGCATAAGAGGAAATCTTCCCTGTCAGAGGAACTCTTGAAAGGAACTCCACTGAGCAATAAAAGTAAGAGTTCTAAGATGAGAGGAATGAAGGGGTTTAAAAGAGAAACAAGCTGTAGTGTGTGCATGTACCTACCCTCAAGATGACTGTATGCTGCATGTACTATAAACATGTACTAATAAAATTCTTTAAAAGTTAAAAAACAAAACAACCGTAACCAGATGTGGCAGCACAAGCCTATAATCCCAGCACTCAGGAGGCTGAGGTAGGAGGATAGCTGTGAGTTTGAGACCAGCCTGGCCTACGTAAATGAGTTCAAGGCCAGACTGAACTACATAGTGAGATTGTCTCAAAAAACAAACAAAAAACTCTTTAAGACTTCTTTCAAAAATTAGTAAGCCTAAGAAGAGTGAAATGGGCCGGGGAGATGGATCAGTAGCATAAACTTCAGCCTGGCAAGAACAAGGTCCTGAGTTTGATCCCTAACAGGAAAAAAAAACAAAAAAACAAAACTGAAATATTTGAAGTATTAAAAGAAAAAAATATTAACTGAAAAATCTATATCTAGGGCTGGCCAAATAGCTCAGCAGATTAAAGCCCCTGCAACAAGGATTTGATCCCCAGGCCTGCCATGATGGCCCCGCCCCCCGGGACTTGCTGAGAGGGCAATTGAGACTGGGCCTGGTGGTGCATGCCTGTAATCCCAGCTCTTGGGAGGCTGAAAACAGGCAAATCGCTGCAAGTCCTATCTAGTAGTGAGACCCTGAACATTCTGTAGACCCTTCCCCAAAATAAAAAAAATCTGTATCTAACAAAATTATCCTTCACAAGGGAAGAGAAATATTCTCTCAGAAAACAAAAGTTAAGAGACTTTGTCTTGAAGAAAATACTGTTTTTGAGAAAGGAAGGGAAGAGAGAAAATAGTCAGAGACCTAAATCATTATAAAAGGGAAGGCTACTAGAAAAGAAATGAGACAAAACATTTTGTTTTTATTCCTGCATCAGGAACCTGGCCAGGATCCTTACCTGCCTGGATGAGGGGGTCCAGGGAAAGAATGAAATAAGAACAAATTTAGTAATGCATGATGGGGGGCTGGGAGGTCAATGCCTCAGGTGGGCAGGGACCAAGACCCTCCGAGCAGGCCACTATTTATTAGCCAGTGTAGGGAAGCAGGTAGAGTGGAACAGCAGAGAGGTCATGGTGGAATGGGAAGGTCTAACATCACAAAGGAAACAAGCCCAGATCCACCCCTACAGCTGGGTGCTAACTTGGTGACCCAGAGAAAGGTGATTTCCACCTTTCAAAACCACAAGGTGGGCAGGGATATACCATTCCTGGTCCCCAATATCTCCCCCTTTTTGTTTTTGTAATTGCAGTAGTTGAAAGACCATATAGGCTATGATGGTCATCAGAGCAACGAACATAGTTCTAGGAGTTGGTGGGAGGTTCTGTTGCATCACCAGTGTGTGAGCCTCTCGCATGATCTTTTTAGTTGGTCTCCATCATGAAGTTTAAATATAAGGTTTAAATCAGACCTGACTCTCCCAGCCCCCAACCTGCCTGCTGGCAGAAGGGCTACAGTAAGCAGGGAATTCAGCTCAGTACTGAAATTGTCATCATAAGCACAGGACATGAAATAAGATAGGACAAGAAATTTTGCAGGTCATGGGGACATCTGGAGACACCTGAAAATTTACATCGGAAACGTCAAAGGCCTCTGCAAGACTGCCAAGGAACTTTGACCACAGATGCTCATTGGGGTCATCCCACCCTTCCCTCGCTCCATCCCCATAAATGGGACACACTTCCCTTTGTTTGCAGCAGAAGGTCTTATCACACAGCTCAGGCACAACTGGTTCTGTGCCATGTTGCCTTTACACAAGCCTGGTGGTCTCTGCTGGCTTCCTCTACTTTCCTCCACATAGTTATGTCCATGTCATAGGTTTTGTAATCTGCATGGATCTTAGTACTTGCAGTATTGAGCTTTCCTCTGAAGAATGCTTGCACTGGATGGTCTGATGGTAACCATGGGGCTGCGATGTTCCTCTTTCCATGGTCATATATTCTAGGAGGGCAATGTAATGGTGAACCACTGTCGGCTAACACACAAGCACTCTTGACCCCATGTTATCCACTGTACAGAGATATCTCACTTTCTTGTTTGGCTGTCCTTCTGGATGGGTTTGCACCCATATGGAACTCTGCCAAGGTCATCATGGTGATGATTCAACATGGTGTTGAGCCCCAAAATGACAACGTGTCTCTCCAAGACTAACTTCTGTGTTCTCCTTCTAGTCCCAAAGTAAACTTCCCGCTTCCTTTTCACACACGTGTGTGCCAACAACCCTCCAATCCTCTCCTGACATGGGGCTTTGCCTACCCATGTAAACTCCACCCCTGGTCCAACCCAATTAAGATCCCCCATTTAATCAGCATTACTCAAGAAACTATACTTGTTGCGCATTTATTGGTTGATCATAATTTTGTTCCACCTCACACCCATCCTATAACTTGGATCAATATTACCTAAATGACTATTTCTGTAATCATACTGATTGGTTATAGTACTGTCTCACCTTAAATCTGCTTCGTTTCTTGGCTTTGCTCAATCAAACTCTCTTAAGAAGTGGGGTCAGTGGCCAGCCCACTTTCTGGACTTCCTTTTGTCCCTCTCAGACAGAAACTTTCTTTCTCTCAATAAATTCTTCCTACTGTTAACCTCCATTGTTCCTAGAATTCATTCCTCAATTTTAGAGAACACAAACTTGGTGTTTTGGACATCTAGCATGTTGGGAGTTTCATTTCCCTGTATCAATCACTTCTATAGGACTGAAGCCCTAGGCATGCTCATCAGAGTTGTCCTTTTGCCAATGAAGTTCTGCTGGAAAGCGTTTACATTCTACAACCATGTCTTAAAAATTTCACGTAAAAATTAAGGTAGTAATAGCAAGATCTAATTGTGCATGTGCAAGTAGATATATTTCTTCTTTTTGTTTTTATAAGACTTTTGTTGTTGTTGTTTTGCAGAACTGAGGATTGAACTCAGGCCTTTGTGCTTGCCAGGGAAGCACTTATCCTGCTGAGCCATCTCCCCAGCCCTTCTTTTTGTTTTTATAATTGAGTTTTTAAAGAAAGGTGAGTGTGTGGGTTTAAGTAATTGAGCTATCAATAATATTCACCCTCTGAAGTATCCCTAACTATGGTCGGGGGAGAATGGATATAGCTTCTATCTTAACTGATTTGAGCTGAGAAGAGTCAATGTAAGGTGAGATTTTATTGTAATTTATTAATATCCCATAACAGTGGATAATTACTGGTATAGCTGGAAATTGCAAGAAAGGGTTAGTTATTGGAATCCTTTCCTTTATCTAGCTTATTATTGTGACTTTTTTTTTTTTTTTTTTTTTTTTTTTTTTTTTTTTTTTACAGAACTGGGGGTTGAACTCAGGCCCTTGCGCTTGCCAGGGAAGCACTTATTCCACTGAGTCATCTCCCCAGCCCCATGACATTGTTTTATATGTCTTTTGGTTACATTTTTCTGCTAGATTCTCAAGACCAAGTTAAATTGAGACCTGTATTAATAAAAAGTAACCTTTGCTATGAAGGTGAGTTAGGTCTCAGGTAAATCCTGAGACCCAACTCACCTTGGAACCACACATGGCACCTCTTAGTTCTTCCACCATTGGCAGCTGTCTGGATGCACCATGGCCAGCCACTGTTTGACCAAGTTGCCTTCTGTGAAAGCCTGGCAGGTTTTTCCCTCTTGGTGACTCTCCTTAGTCACACTATGCCCCGTTGCTCTTCATCCTCTATGGTCCAACAATCTCCTTGGTCAGGAGCCAGGGATTCACCAAGTTACAGGATGTTCAGCAAAGGTTCTCTCACATCCTGGTCCTTGTTGACCTTGGAGTGCCAGGGTCAATATACTGGCTGTCCTCTTATCCCATCTATTTTTCTAGCTTTGGCCTCTAAACTTTAGTTGTTGAACATCACAAGAAAAGGCTAATGACATATTGTTGTGGGAGGAGTGAGCTTAATATTATAATTTTATCTGAATATTAAGCATTCTGAAATACATAGCCTGAGATCTATTATTTTTTACCGACCGCTAATGTTCTAGTTGAATCCCTGTAGAGTGTTCACAGACAACAGTTATATGGTTTTATAGAAAAAAATTAAGGTAAAAAAAACTATACATAGGAGCTGGGGATTTAGCTCAGTTGTACAATGCTTGCCTAAAAAACTGGAAGCCTTGGGTTCAGTCCTTGGCACCAAAACCAAAAATAAACCTCAACTAAAAAACAATTACAAAAAAAAAGCTATCCATAGCACTGCAGCACAACACTTACAATGACATTTTTATACCACAGTTAAATCTCCATCTTAGTATAGAATGGCTTTTTCAGTCAATCATCTCTATCTAATACATAAGAATCTTTTATCTACCTTGTCCCTTTTTTTTTTTGGCAGAACCGGGGATTGAACTTAGGCCCTTGCACTTGCCAGGGAAGTGCTTATTCTACTGAGCTATTTTCTCAGCCCCTATAACTTGTCCTTTAATGGAATGTCACTGAAGAAATTTGAGACAGTGTCTGGACTGTTTAAAACCTAAGCATCTCTAAATAAAATAACACATAATATAACATAAATATAACACAAAAACTTATTTTACTGGTAACCTCATGTTGGCTTAACCTGATCTCTTTTTTTAATCTTTTTTTTTTTTTTTTGGCTGAACCGGAGATTGATCTCAGGACCTCATGCTTGCCAGGGCAGCACTTATTCTATTGAGCCATCTCCCCAGCCCTAACCTGATCTCTTATCTCAAGTAGTTGGGGGGCAGGGAGATGGCTCAGTAGAATAAGCACTTTGCTGGCAAGTGCAAGGGTCTGAGTTCAATCCCTGGTTCTGCCAAAAAAAAAAAAAAAAAAAAAAAAAAAAAAAAAAAACCAAAGCAAATAGCTGGGGCTCTTTGGCCTTGTCGGCACAAGTGAGATGACAAAGGGAACATCATCTTTTGGAAAGCATCAAAATAAGATGCACACTTATTTTGTGGTACAGTGGCTCTCAGGCTTACCACCTTCAGAAGTCGACTTGTGGCAAATGTGGCTCTCGCCAAGTGCAAGAGAAAGTGTAGCGAAATACCACTGGAACAGGTCGCATGAGGCATCTAAAAACTGTATATTTTTAGGCATGGATTCCACAAAGCAAAGACATCTAAACCCAAAAGAGCAGATGTGGCAGCATCCAGTTCATCTTGAGAATTGCAGCAATCACTCCAATGCCTTGGTTTTAAAAGATAAGAAAAGAAACAAACAAACCAAGTAGTTGGAACAGGAGAGAAAGGCAGATGTCTGAATCTGAAAATGTTATCACCATAAACAATCCTAGTTTTACATTTCAGAAGACCTGAAGGCATGAATACATCTAATACACCATGAGATTAGCAATAATAAGTTGTCATGCCATATGAAAACTTTTGTTGCTTAATTTAGTTTATACCAAGAACATCTTTTAATCAGTAAACATTATTTTTAGGAAAATTAACTTTTCGTGTGTGTGTGTGTGTGTGTGTGTGTGTGTGTGTGTGTGTGTGTGGCGGATGGGCTGGTGCAGCATGTAGTACCCAGGATTGAACCATTGTCCTAACCTTGCCTAACCTTCCTAAGCAGGCACTTTGGTACACTGAATGCTGAGCTACCTTGCTGGCCCAGAAAACTTAACATTTTGACTATGGCGAATTAAACACATCACAATAATATATTTTGAACATTTATTGGAATGTCCTACAAGGATATGTAGATTATTGGGGCTCCCCATGTAGTGGATTTCTAACAGCTGTCCAACTTATTACATAAAGCTGAATTAAACTAGCACGGTGCTGGGTGTGGGAGGCCCACATGAGGACTTTTGTCAGCAGCATAAAAGCAGAATGGGAGAAGGTGCCAAAGCTGTTAAGGATACTGTTTGGAGAAGCTGTTGGAAGCTGCTAGTTCTTTGGGGGCTGTTTTGCTGGAGGACTTTGTCATGCTGGCTTTTCTGATGAACTTTGGTCCTCATCTTGAGCTTCCTGGCTCTGGAGGGGAAGATGGTGCACTGCCCAGCTTCATGGAGAAGCCTGTCACATTGGCTTTCCTGATGGGAACTCAGCTTTCCTCATCGCTGGAGGAACTCGGGACCGCACTGTTGCTGAGGATGGCTGTGGTACTTTTGGGGGAGCTCTGGTGCTTACCTTGAATGTTGCTTCCTGGCTCCAGTTCAGATCCCTCAGTTTGTTAGCACAGATCTTTCATCTGGCTGGCACAGACTTCCTAGTTTACACCACTGATCTTTGAGCCTTTCCAGCAGATCCATGAGGTAGGATGTACACCCTCAGCTGGAATCTTTAGTGCTTATGTGTATGGACAGATTTCCTGCACTCCTTGTATGTTATTCTTTGGGTGTTTCCTTATAAACTAAGATTATAAAATATGTCCTGTATTATATGGTTTCCCTTGTAAAAACTCTAAACTATGACACCCCATTAATGAACAAGGATGGAATATGATTTTCTTCCCAGGTGATGCTCCTTTATTCACCAAAGTGAGTCCTGTCCAACAGTTCCTCCCAGCCTGAGGGATTTTTTTTTTTTAAACTGGGGAAAAAAGTATATATTTAGAATTAGCAAGCTGGACTCCGTTTAGATGATCCCAATTTTGTTGGCAATATCTGATGCATCATAATCAGGAGCCAGTCAAACATATGCCCTCTTCTTTCCATCAGGCCTAATTAGGGTATTGACCTCACCAACACTGATGTCATAAAGCTTTACAGCTTGTTTGATTTGGTGCTTATTGGCTTTGATATCCACGATGAACATGAGTGTGCTGTTGTCCTCAGTCCTTTTCACAGCTGACTCTGTGGCCAGGGGAAACTTGATGATGGCATAGTGGTCAAGCTTGCTTCTTCTCCAAGGGTATTTGGGCTGCCTCCGGAGCCGCAGTGTCTTGGGAGTATCTTCTTTTTGTGGCTGTGGATGCCTTTCAGCACAGCCTTCTTGACCTTCAAAGCTTTTTTTTTTTTTTTTTTTTCTTTTTGAGACAGGGTCTCACTGTGCAGCTCAGGCTGGCCTTAAGTTCACTTTGTAGCTCAGGCTGGTCTCCAACTCACAATAATCCTCCTGCCTCAGCCTCCCAAGTGCTGGGATTACAGGTATGCGCCACCACACCCGGCCTCCTTCAAAGCTTTTGCTTTTGCTTTAGCTTTGGGAGGGGCAGGGGCTTCCTTCTTTGCCTTCAGCCCAAAGGCCGGGATTTAATTATCTTAACAAATTTCCACAACCTATGAGAATCTGAACATTTAGCATATTATTTTGACCAATGAAAGATTTAAAAAAAAAAGATTCTTGTATGATTGTACATAGACAACAACATACATTACATTCACACAATTTTAACCTTGTTTTGACCAGTTGGTACTTAGGTAGAAGATTTTTTTTTTTTTTTTTTTTTTTTTTTTTGGTACCAAGAATCAAACTCAGGCCTGCAGGCAATGTGTCACTGAGCTATATCCCTGGCCCTGAAAGTATATTTTTAATTTTGATGACATTTATCTATAAGCCAACTTATATTACAGACAAATGTTTCAAAAATCCAAAGTTGCAAAAAAATTTTGAGCACAAATATAACAGCTGTTTACAGATTAGACAAATACACGTAAGATAATTTATAAAATCAGAGTGTATTCAAGTATGTTTGGCCAATTTGATTTTTTTTTTTTTCACCAGGAATCAAACTCGGAACCTCCCACTTACTGCACTGCTGAGTTATAACCCTGGCCTGCCAACTTGATTTATGATGAGTCTTTTATAGTTTTAAAGTTTGTAACATTAGACTAATCAGAACTTTTCATAGGTCAGTTAATAGAGAGCTCTTGTAATAAGAATCAGAAGAAATAAAATCTTTACACCTGTGAAAGCAACAACAGTTTTTATTTTATTTTATTTTAATTAATTAATTATTTTTTTCCCTAGTACTACAGCAGTGCTGGCTAGGCTCTGCTTAAACTGGCTCTGTATCGTAACATAATATCTCTCGTAACATAATATCTCTCTAACCTAGTTTATAGGTTTGAATAAGTCCTCTACAGATCTCAAGGAACTTATCAGGATCATCTGAAAACTTTTCTAGATCTTGACTGATCTGTCTTAGGTCACTGAGAGAAAAGGGACACATGAACTTGGGTAGCCTTAAATTTTCCATTTACTTCCTTTGTAGGGATTGAACTCATAACCTTGCACTTGCCAGGTAGGTGCTTATGCCACTGAACTATATCCCTGGCCCAGGAAGACAGCTCTTAAGACAGGTCCTAGGTTGGTGGTTTATTCTGATTGGAATATCCAGGTATACCGCTTACTTGTTGCTTTGATAGCCATAGTTGTTGGATAGCCACAGCTGATGTATGGTAATTTTAACTATTTCCAGTGGGATGAGCAGGCCAGGTTTGTATGTAGAAAGACATTATCTCAGAGAATAGTGGAGAGTCTGCATGTTCTGGAGAGAAATCATGATGAGAGGCAGCTCTCTGGGGTTAGGGGTTTATATTCTTTAATATGTTTCTCCTTAAAGCTGTTATTAAACTCATTAAGATTCCCTAGGAGTGATTTGTTCTATCAATGAATCTATTTGTGTTATAAAAATCAGTTAGCATGGGGCCAGGGAGATGGCTCAGTGGAGTAAGCGCTGCCCTGGCAAGCACAAGGGCCTGAGTTCAATTCTTGGTTCCGCAAAAAAAAAAAAAAAAAAAAAAAAAAAAAAAAAAAAAAAAAAAAAAAAAAAAAAAAAAAAAAAAAAAAAAAATCAGTTAGCCTGCCCTGTACAATAAGAACTGGTCAGCATCATCCTGAAGGGAGAGGGGTCTACAGCCATACCACCCTGAAGGCACCCAATCTCGTCTGAAGGGAGAGGGAAGAAGAGTTGGCCTCCAGTTCTGCCTAAGGCCTAAAAGGCAGATAAAGGGCTGGCAAGATAGCTCAGTGGATTAAGCCACTGCTTAGGCAAGCACAGGGACCAGGGTTCGATCCCAGGCACCACATGCCCTGCTGGCCCAACCCCAGGCATGATGACTGAGACCCGGTGTGGTGGTGCATGCCTGTCCCAGTGCTGGGGAGGCTGAAAACAGGAGGATCACTATGAGTCCAAGCTGCATATTTAGACCCATACCAAATAAATAAAATAAAAGGCAGATAAAAACAGACTAAAACTTGTGTATCTATTTTATTTTTTGAGGGCTACAAGATTAAATCTAGACCTACATTTGAACCTAAGTGAGAGACGAGTGAAGATCAGCTTTACTCCTGAAGGGTCCCAGGGAGGGAAAACTCACTGTTCTGGAAACTTGTCCTTACATTCAGCAACCACAGAGGACAGAATTGCCTTGGACAAAACATTGCTGTACACTGTGTTATTTCTCAGGGGCAAGGCAATAGACAAGAGTGATTCCAAGCGTGGAACAAGGACTGCATTTTAATTATCTTAGGTGCAGAAAAACCAAATCAAGAGCTTTCCCAGAGTACATCTCTAACCTTCACCAAAACAGCTCTATAGAGACAAAAGTTATGATTGACTCCAGCTGCACTGCCAAATAGAAAATTAAATCAATGGCTGTCTTTAACCTTTTGAAACAGACTGAGAAAAAAAAGACAGTGTATCAATTATATTTTTTAGGGTTCAATTTCTTTTTATTTTTCTATATATTTTAGTACAGGTCTAGGGTCTCACTACATAGATCAGACTCATAGTGAGTCTCCTGTTTTCAGCCTCCCAAGTGCTGGGATTACAGGCACATGCCACCACGCCCAGTCTCAATCACCATCTCAGGGCTCCCCAGGGGAGGGGCTGGCATGGCATGCTGGGGATCGAACCCCCTGCACCTGAATGTGCCTAAGCAGGCACTTTAATCTGCTGAGCTATCTGGCTGGCCGAGGGCTTCATTTCTAATAAATGACTCTGAGGCTAAACGTTCTAAAATACCAGCCTTCAAAAGAGGGCTATTGCAACTGGGGACAGAGCGGGAGGTGATATTTCAGAAGAAATGGCAGCCCTAGGACAAAGAGGTCTTTAAGACATTTTGGTGTCTCTGTCCAGTCACCTCTACAGCAGCGCTGGCTAGGCTCTGCTTAAACTGGCTCTGTATTGTAACATCTCTCTAACCTAGTTTATAGGTTTGAATAAGTCCCCTACAGATCTCAAGGAACTTATCAGGAAACTTTTCTAGATCTTGACTGATCTGTCTTAGGTCACTGAGAGAAAAGGGACACATGAACTTGGGAAGCCTTATATTTTCCATTTACTTCCTATATGGGACACTGTCCTTGAGGAGCTTGAACAAAATCAGCTAGGCATGGACACAGCATCCTGGAAGCTTTAATTCTGGCTGGCCTAGAAGCTACTCTCTCAAGACCTGAAAATCAAGTGTGGGAAATACCAGACTCAGTGTTAGGTGAGGCTTTAATTAAGGTTGTCTTGGAAACCTCTCCTCAGGTTCTAAGGCTGAGGGAAAGTAGCTACCCTCAGATCCATGATAGTGGATGCCTAAAGGGCCAGAGGAGTCTGGTTTTCCTGTGGCTCATTTACACTTGAACACAAGCAGGATTATTTCTTTAGTGCAAAGAAAGTCTGAACATAAGTTTGACCATTTTATTTCCCTTACAGAACAATTTTAATTGTGAAATAGCATCGTAATGTTCCCCTTTATATGAACAGTGCTTTTAAAGAAGGACTAGGACCACAATTAAATCTCCAGTGAATAGTCCTTGAGCTCAATTATTTACCATCCTCTGTATTAATTTTTTAAACATTTTAAAATCAAACACATGATGTCCAGGGACAAGCTGATTTTGATTATCAAAGTCATTTTTAACCACCATCAGGTGTTGGTACTTAGACATACAAGGGTTAGAATGGCTTATGTTTAAATAATCTGGAGGCTCAGGCCTCACAAACCTCATGCAGCTCTGTCTGAGCTAGCACACAGGGAGTGGCCCATTTTATTTTCTCCCATTCTAAAACAAACTTTGTGGGTACTTAATGAATCTAAAGCAGATTTTACCAGGGTCCAAGTTGAGAAGGTTTTAGGAGAAAGTTTCTCCTCTGCCATGAGCTCTCTTTAAATTTTGTCCCACCTGTACAGGGCATGGTGGTGCACACCTGTAATCCCAGCACTCAGAAGGCTGAGGTGTTCAGGACCAGACTGGACTGCATAGTGAGACCCTGTTGAGAGAGAGAGACAGAGAGAGAGAGACAGAGAGAGAGAGAGAGAGGGAAGGAGAGAGAGGGAGGTCACCCCAATTTTGAATACCTAATGTCTACAGAAACCAAAAATCATATTTAATAATTTGTAACATTTTTGTCACCTTGCAGGTGCTGACTTGAGCTCCAGCCTGCTTTATCAACATACACAACTGTACATATCTTTGTTTTTACTGGCAACTTGTGAACCATTATCCCAACTAATTGAAAACTTCCTACAATGCCAAACACTCAATCTTTTTTTTTTTTGTGTGTGTGTGTGCAAGGTTTCATTATGGAGCTCAGGCTCATGATTCTCCTGATTTCTGCCTCCTAGTTCTGGGATTATAGGCATGCATCACCACACCCGGACTCCATCAAGGGCTCAGTGCACCCAGGGGCAGGGCCAGTGTGGCATGTGGTGCCAGGGATTGAACCCTGGGCCCTGCACTTACCTAAGCAAGTACTTAGTCTGCTGAGCTATACCACTGGTTCTTTTTCTCTCTCTTCTTGCTTTCTCTTTCTCCCTTCCTTCTTTTTTTTTTTTTTTTTTTTTTTTTTTGGTATTTTTGAGACAAGGTCTCACTACCCAGTTCAGACTGGTCTTGAGCTCACCATGTAGCCAGCTGGTCCTGAACTCACAACAATCATTCTCCTGCTTCAGTCTCCAGTGGTGCACCACTATGCCCAGCCTTACCAATCATGTTCGATTTGGACATCTCCAAATTCCTCCCTTGGAGTCCTCTTGCCATCTCACAACCTCTTCTTTTCTCTTCAGGTGGGTCTTCCTCTCAGGCCTAATTAGGAGGTCCCTGTCTGGGCACCAAATATTGGGACCTGGCCAGGATCCCCACCTGCCTGGTTGAGGGGTCCAGGGAAAGAATGAAATAAGAACAAATTTAGTAATGTATGATGGGGGGCTGGGAGGTCAATGCCTCAGGTGGGCAGGGACCAAGACCCTCTGAGCAGGCCACTATTTATTAGCCAGTGTAGGGAATCAGGTAGAGTAGAACAGCAGAGAGGTCGTGGTGGAATGGGAAGGTCTAACATCATAAAGGAAACAAGCCAAGATCCATCCTTACAGCTGGGTGCTAACTTAATGACCCAGAGAAAGGTGATTTCCATCTTTCAAAACCACAAGGTGGGCAGGGTAAGGAGACCCTAAGACAGACACTGTGGCAATTTACAATCCCTGTTTCCCAATATTCCTGATTAATCTAGTCAATTACAGTTTGCTCAAAACAATAACATCTAATGATGTATTCAGTAATTATAGCTTGTGGATTAAACAGAATGATAGCAATATCATGAGGGATAGTATGAAGGAATTAAGAATTCAGTGTTATATTTGAAAATAGACTTGGAATAGCTGTAACTGTTAATATCAAATTCAAGGACAAAGACTTTAAAAAAGGAAGTGCAAAGGAATGGTGGCAGATGCCTGTAATCCTAGCAATCAGGAGGCAGAGGCAGGAGGATTATTGCAAATTTAAGGCCAGTCTTAACTACATATCAAGACCCTCTAAAATAAATAAGATAAAAAGAGGGAAAATTTACTTTAAATATAAAGACACAAGTAGATTAAAAATTACAAGGGGACCGGCAAGATAGCTCAGGGGACTAAATGCCTGCTTAGGCAAGCACAGGGACCAGGGTTGGATCCTCAGCGCTACATGCCTGCTCCGACCCTGGGCACACTGAACCAGCCACCAAAACTGAGTGTGATGGCACATGCCTATAATCCCAGCACAGGGGAGGTTGAAAACAGGAGGACCACTAGGTGTCTGAGCTGGATAGTGAGACCCTGTACTAAATACATAAAAAAAAAAAAAATTACAGGATGGCTAAAGATATACCAGGATAATACTAATAAAAAGAAAGTGACAACAGGTCCATTAATTTCAGGCAGAGTAGACTTCAGAGCAAGGAAATCTCTGAGTCAAGAGGGCCATTACATAAAAGGATATTTCTCTCGGAAGAACTAGTGATGTGTACGTGCCTAACAAAAGAATATAAAAGTATGAGGAAAGAACTGATAGAACTGCAAGGACAAATAGATGAATGCACTATTATAATTCGAACTTCCTACTCTTCCTTCAAAATCTCCCAGGTGAAAAATCAGTAAGGACAGAGTTGAACTTAAACATCATTATAGCTAGAACTGAAATCTATAGCTTTACTTCAACAACAGCAGAGCACACATTTTTCTCAAGCTTATGAGACATTCACAAAGATGGTCCACATTTTGGACTATAAAACATATCTAAGTAGCCAGGCATGGTGGCAATCCCAGCTGCTTGAGAACTGATTACATGAATGTTTATGATATTTTAAAAAGGCTATTTTTGTTTTTTTGAGACAAGGTCTGGTCTCCCTTGAACTGGTAGCAATCCTTTTGCCTCAGCTTCACATGTCCTGGGATTACAGATGGGCACCACCAAACCTGGCAACAGTATGTTTTAAAATAGATGAATATGTCTTAATTACTTTTCTTATTGCTCAGACAAAATACCCAACAACCAAAGTTAAAGGGGAAGAGGTTATTGGCTCAGTTTGAAGAGGCTTCAGTCCATAATCCGGCTCCAAGGCAGAGTGGCAGCAGACAGCCCTTGCAAAGGCAACAGTCATGGTGGGCAAAAGTAGTGCCGCAACAAGGAAACTTACTTAATAGCATCTGCCTGCCCTTTTATCTTAACCTGGCTACTTCATAAGGCAGCACTCACACCTCAATCCTAGTGCCTTTGAGCTTAGCATTATACCATGAACGCATTCCAGTTTTACACTCTGTAGATCCAGCTTCCTCTGAAAAAGTCCTACTTACAATCAAATGAGGCACATGGGGGTCCTCTAAACACAGCCATAACAGAATATTTGATTAAACACAGAATATCATAGTTTCCTATATTAACTGAGAAATGCTCATGTCATAAAGAAAATGTTATGTAGTATGATTCCATTTCCTTAGATGAATATCAAACTATAAAGGTCATATGTACACATTTATAAGAGCATAAATACAAATGTGAAAACATATACATCCTACTTTAATGGACTTGCCAAGGAAGTGAAAATAATTGTTTTATTCAACTTTCTTTGTATCTAGTAGCTTTATAATTAAACATGTAGTTTAAAAAAAACAATCAGGCAAGGTGACACACACCTATAATACCATGAGAGGCTGAGCCAGGAGGATTTCAAACGGAAGGCCAGCCTGGGCTGCATTATGAGACCATGTCTCAAAATAGAAAAAAATAAAGTAAAACAAAGGTGTCAACTGGACATAAGAGGTGATAGGACTGATAATTCTCCAATATTCTGTTGTGAAGCAAAGTAAAACACAAAAGCTAGAGAGATACGGAGCCAAGGATTTCCTGTTGTTCTAATATGAAACATTATAGATTGGTTCTGTATCACTGTAATGAAAAATCTAAAGCTTGATAGCTTCTACAGAACAAATGTTTATTTTGGCTTACACTTTTGGCTCATGGTTAAGGTCCTGCGTCTGGTGATGGCCTTCCTGCTGCCAAGAGTTCTAAGGTGGCACAGGGTGTCACACGGCAAGACAGGGAGTACACGTGTGTATATCTCTCCCTTCTTCCTTTTTCATTGTTATTATAGTACAGTTTTGTTAAAGGAAGGAAAAGAAACAGGGTCTGCTGAGTTTGGGCCAAGTGGAAAAATAAGCACATGCTACGGTGTGAGGGGGGCCAGCAATCAAGAGAGGAGAGTGGCCTCTCACTCTTTTTTATAAAGCCAGTACTGAGGCAGGAGGAATCTGTCCTAAGGATTTTATCAAATTTTCATCACCAAAGATCTCACTTCTAAACATGTTGGATTGTTTTAGCCTCTGAATAACTCACAATGATAATTTTAGCACATCAACCCTGGGGCAGACAAACTCAAACCATATCTAAACTATAGCAAGGATGTTAATATAGGTATAAACAAACCAATGTGATTAATCCAGCTGAGAATATAGGTGGGAAATACAGGTATGCACTATCATACCCACTTGGGGGCTTTTTTTTTTTTTTTTTTTTCTGGATAGGGTCTCGCTATGTACTTCAGCTCAGTTTGTAGAGCTTTTAGTCCATAATCAGCAAGCTCCTACTTTTTTTTTCTTTCTTTTTTTTTGGTACAAGGATTCAAAATTAAGACCTTGAGCTTGCCAGGCTGGGACTATGCCACTAGGCTATCTCCCCAGTCTTCACTGTAGCCATATCTGAACTCCACTATGTTTCCAGGCTGGCCTAGAATTCATGGCAATTCTCCTGCTTCAGCCTCTGAGTACTGAGAGTACAGGTGTGCACCACCATGTCCAGCTGGAGAACTTTTCTTGTCTTTTTGAGATGTTTCATTATGCAGTTCAGGCTGGCCTTGAACTCACTTTGTAGCCCACATTGGTCTCAAACTTGTATATATACTTTTAAAGTCGCAATTCTCTTTTACACATTTATCTTTATCCCAGAGCCAGTCTTCATTACTATAACTTCGTATGGTTTTAAATAGGGAATCATGTGTCCTTATTTGGGTTCATGAGTATTTGAAGTCCCTTGCAATTCCACATAAATTTTAAGATGTTTTTCCATAAAAAAGTAATTTTGAGGGTTTTTTTTTGGCCAGGGGGTGGGGGTTGGTACCAAGGATTGAACTCAGGACCTTGTGCTCCCAGGCTTGTGCTGCTAAGATATATACCCCGGCCTCCAAAAGTAATTTTAATAGGGATTATGCTGAATCTGTACATGGATGGGGCAGTATTGTCATATTATAAAAATATTAAGTGAAGATGACTTAATTTTAACATCAAAATTACAACCACCATTATAAATCTTTATTAGGGAAAAACCTTTTGCAATTGAGAGCAGTACATCTATATGTAATCTTCTTTGGACTTACCCAGCAAAACAGTAGAGCTACACCACCAGAAAGGCAACAGTGACAGGACAATGACAGAAAAGCATTATCTACAGTAATTTCTAGACACTGCATCAGTGACTTCCCTCATAACTGCAATTCTGGCAATGTGGGAACTACGATTATACAAGTCAGGATGACAAAAAATCCAAGACAATCATTTCCTTGTTCAATTTGTAACTTTCCCTCAACTTTGCCAAGACAAATGAGGAGATGGACAGATTTTTGGCTTTGTAATTTATGACCAAACCACAAACTTGGGGCAAGGGCCTTTTACTTGTTCCTTGGGTCTGTTGAAAACATTAACTCCATGGAAAAACACTCAAAAGTTTTCAAAAAAGAACTTTTCCAGGTGGGTAAGACTAAGAATAATATATCCAACCTTTGCCTTTTTCTTGGATCCAAAAATATCCACAGGGCTAGGGGGAAAAAAAAACAAAAACCTCTCCTTGGAACTCCCAACAATTTTTCCTGAACTTCTGCATCTATTTTCTGATTAATTTAAGGTTAACCAAACACAGGACAATCCTCACTTTGTTTTCTTTTTTGCCTTAGCCTCTGGAGTTCTGGGACTATAGGCATGCACCAACCCAGCAGGCCTCACCTTTTATTTTGTTTTTGAGACAGGGTCTTATTGTTCAGTTCAGGCTGGCTGTGAGCTTACGCTGCAGCCCAGGCTGATCTTGAACCCACAATGATTCTCCTGCCTCAGGCTCTTGAGTGCTGGGATTATAGGCATGTCACCTGTCACTATGCTTGGCACTACCTAATATTTGATGAAAAACAAAAAAAGGGCTGGGGGAGATAGCTCAGTAGAATAAGTGCTTGCCTGGCAAGCGCAGGGTCCTGAGTTCAATCCCCAGTACCACAAAAAGAAAAAATTGAAACATTATTTCATTTCCTTGGTTTAATTTGGCAAAGGAAACACATAGAAATATTCTGATGGACAGAACATAGATCTAATAACAGTTTAGGGACACTGTCCCACTTCTGTGTAATCTCAGTGGGAGAGCATAATATTTGCTTCAGCTAGAGAGGTCACAACAGGATTTAGGACAAGGGGGTACCAATATTTACCATGGATCAAGGAAAAAGCTGCCTTAGCTATGGATAATTTTTTATTTCAAAGGAAGGCATTAAGTTAAACCTATCTTTTTGGGGGGAGGTGGTACTGGGGATAGAATTCAGGACCTTGTGCTTGCCAGGCAGGTGTTTATGCTATTGCGCTATCTCCCCTGCCCTAGGTTAAACCTTAAATCCCAATCATTTTTACTCAGCTTTTATACTTCACTTACAGGACTTACTCAACAGGAGTGGGTTTAATATAGTGGTTCCAAATCTATAGAGTTCAGGGGCCAGGGAGATAGCTCAGTAGAATAAGTGCTTGCCTGGCAAGTGCAAGGGCCTGGGTTCAATCCCTGGTTCTGCAAAAATAAATAAATAAATAAATAAATAAAATTTTGAAAAAGAACAAATGTTCATTAAGCCTTTAAGGAATAAAAAGAAATACATGGTTATTGATCATTGATTTTTGGGAAACTATAACCAAAGCAGCTGATATAATC
>PVKA01011843.1:0-59591 GCA_004027165.1 Ctenomys sociabilis
CTACATATTATTTTTTAGACATTCCACCTTCATCATAATGCTTTTTAATATGTTCTGCTATATAGTATATTGTTTTTTAAGTCTTTGTTTTAATGAATTAACTTTTGTTATCTTATTTTAACTCGATAGAATTAAATATCCAGTTAATGTAACCTATCATAAAAGGAAAAATTGAGAATTTCAAAAAAAATTCTAAAGAAATATTTTAATTATGCCTCATTTTAATCTTTTATTAAAAAATAAAATGTTCCAAGTTCAAGTTTTGAATTTAGACACAGAAAGGAAAAATTTTAGCATATTATAAGAAAAAAAAGATTAACAAAGAAATTACTTTTATCTTTTTTATTATGTTAATCCTGAGATACAATACAACAAGCTGCTATGAAAATAGGTCTACATTATATTTTCTATGAAAATGTTAAACTCTTTTTGACCCATGACCCATGTTGCAGGAACAATGTGAATTGCAAACGCCATTCCAAATTTAGTTCCAGAAGTGCTGGCCAAATAGCTCAATGGATTAGAGTGCCTGCAAGCAGGCACAGGGGCCAGGTATTCAATCCCTGGGCCTGCCACGCAGGCCCCATTTCTAGGGCATACTGAGAGGGTGATTGAGACCTAGCATGGTAGTGCACACCTGTAATCCCAGCTCTTAAGAGGCTGTAATCGGGTGTGTCACTACAAACCCAACCTAGTTGTGAGGTCCTGAACACCCTGTAGACCCTTCCCTAAAGGAAAGGGAACAACAACAAAAAAAATTAAGTCCCAGATATGATGAACAATACACAATGTCTAACAACTCAACACTCTAGGCTCCTGTCTGTTCAAATTCTGCCAATGAAATGTAGTTCAACAGTGCCGCCAGTTTAGGTACAGTTCTCAAGGACCACAATTTTTTTCTTATGTGAGTTTTTCATATATATTTGCTCTCAGCCTTTGCAAAGCAAGGTATTTTTCCATTGTAGTCTAACAATGAAATTATGAAATGAAAATATTTTCCAGCTGTAGACTCATTTTTTTTTTTTTTTTTCAGAATTGGGGATTGAACTCAGGCCCTTGCGCTTACCAGGGTATAGACTCATTTTTCTTTCAATATGATAAAGCAATGGCACCTAACCAACATTCTTCAGCAACTACATGTGGAATCAAAGGTAAGTCCAATATTTCATGCTCTCTGTAACCTTAATTGGCTATAGATCAAAATGAAATCAGTTTTTCCCCAAGACCTGGAACCTGTGTGTGGCACTGACAAAACTGAGCACTCTTCTTATTGCCCAGTGACAGTTGCCTAATTGTCCACATACTCCACTTCTCTTTGCTATCTGTTACAAATAATCATTATTTCATGGAGCCCATAGTCTATGTAGATTCTTAATACAACTTGTAATTTATAATGCAACCTTAGAAGGTGAGTGTTCTTAATGTGATTTAATAAATATGCAAAATTCAAATGGAGTGCTCATGGTAACTAGAAGAATAGAATTGAATGTAAAGCCAATAAGGTATAATTTTATAGGTGAATGTTACTATCTTCATTGTTCTTTATGTATTTAGTGCAGGGTCTACATGGGCTCACTACACAGATGAGACTTCTAGTGATCCTCCTGTTTTCAGCCCAAGTTCTGGGATTACAGGTGCATGCCACCATGCCCAGTCCTATTTGCCATCTCAGTGCACCCCAGGAGGAGGGCCAGCACTAAGGTTATTGTGAATGATTAGTAAAATTAACATAGCCAATACTAGCAGAGTTTACTATACAGCTGACACCCATTGACATATCAGTTGTATCCAAACCATTCTGTTCTTCTCAATATGACCATTTTCAGAAGAACAGCAAAAGTGAAGGACAAAGAGTAAAAGGAACTTGAGAGATTGTGTTTCACACGTAGACTAAATACTAGACTTAAATCTGTGAGCTTACCACACTACCTTTGTCTGGTCCTCCTGACTTCTTTTGATTTAAATTGTAGTCCACTTTTAGACAGTGACCTCAATCCGATTCCTGGCCTGTGGCTCGACACCAAAGGATTTGATAATAACCTGGCACTAATACCACTAGATTTTTTTCTACTACGCAGTAACATGAAGAATAATATGGATAGGACTGGGGAGATGGCTCAGTAGAATAAGCGCTTCCCTGGCAAGTACAAGGGCCTGTGTTCAATCCTCAGTTCTGCAAAAGAAATAAGAGACAGAGAGAGAGAGAGAGAGAGAGAGAGAGAGAGAGAGAGAGAGGAATGTGGATGCCCAGCATACTTTCCCTACCTGTTAGATCAACCAAGGACCTCAACAGACTATGTTTCAAACAGACCAATATTTCCAGAACCTTCATCTTCCCCCTCAAATAGCTGTGGCTGCATTGTATGCTCAAGAATAATCTCCTCACTCTTCAGGAGGAGCAAACAACCATAGCCTGGGCTTCTGGTTTTGCATTTGTGTAAATCATGAGAGAGTGAGAAGATATCTTGGGTTTTTCAAAACGTTCTCTGTCACAGCATTTTAGTCTACAGTAGCGTAACCAATTGGAATATCCTTCTTATAATTCATTTTCGCAAATGTGTAGACCAAAGATTACATTTATGTACATGGTACTTTTACTTCACTTTTTTTCCAGCTACAAGAATATAAAATAGCAATTAATAAAGGTCACCATGGTTATGTCAAACAAAGGCACAATTTCCAAACACTGACAATAAGGTATTTCCACATGTGCTTGAGTTTTATGTAGCAATTTTTCATCTACATTAAAAGCCCTCAGTGAGGAACAAATGAAGAGATTCATCCTATGAATACAATGGGTGAAATTCTCTAGGGTCTTAGATTTTAGGCCACAATTCAGCTCTTTGTGGTAATGGGGTAATTTGAGCTCAGGAAGCCAGTTGTCTCCAGTTTTATTCTTCACTTGCAAGATTGCTTCAGTAATTCAGGGTCTTTGGGGCTCTATCTACATTTTTAAAATTTTTTATTCACTTATTTATTTGATACAGGGTCTCAGTACACAGTTCAGACTCATTGTGATTCTCCCTAGTGCTGGGATTACAGGCATATACCACCACACACAGCTTCTGGGGTAGCACCACAAGCCCTAGGGTCCTAGGCTGGCACGGCATATGATACCAAGGGATCAAACTCAAGACCTTACACTTGACAGGCAGGTGTTTATGCTGCTGAGCCATCTTCTGAGCCGATGGCCACAGTTTTGGCCTGTTATTTTCTATTTCCCTTTTTTCTGATCATTTGTGATTTATATTACTTAATTTTAAAATATTGAATTGCATTCTCCTTATACTACTAATTGTTTAGAATTTGTTTTGGGTTCATGTGTCTGTTTTCCCTTTGATGTTAGTGAACATTGAACACAAAGTTTGATGCATTTTCTTCTTGCAGATGTGCATAGGCACACAAAGTACTTTAATTGTTCCACCCAGAAGCCCTCTCACCCAGCTCTGTCCTATGTTTTCCGTGTATTGGGGACTGAATTGGTATAACATATTTTGATCACACACAAGACCCCTGTTAGCAACGCTTACACATCTCTTTCTTTCCCATTCTTCCTGGTCTTTCACATGACATTTGTCTTTCTGAGTTTAACTTATTTCACTTAGCATGATCTGCAGATTCATCTGTGTATTTGTCACTGAAGACTTTTAGTAGAATGTTTACATCAATTCCATTAATATTTAAGTTTATTTAGGTGCTACATACATTTTAGCAAAATTAGTATTAATGGTGTTTTGTCATATAGGTCAGATATGCATATTCAGCAGCCTAATATTTGCTTTCTGGACTGTGAACTCCATTGTCCGAGTGGAAATGCTTAATTGTTATCTGTGTCCTAGCAATAAGAGACATATAACTGACATCCAAAAATTAGTTAAATATGAATTAAGAAAAATGCATTTCCTTTTCAGAAGTTGGATGTAGGTTAAGGAGAGAATGATAGTAGTGTATTCAAAAAATATTAATAAACTTTAATAGAAAAAAAAGGAACCTACCTTTTGATAGTGGTATATTCTGATATTGTTAATGCATTAAATACATAATTCTACGCAGATACACTCTGGCTATCAGCTTACATGTTCATTCAAATTATCTGGTGGCATTTTTAGTTTAACAATAACTCACAACCATCAGACCAACTTATCTGGTGATATTTTCAATACAATGAAGAAGGGCAAGACAGCAGTGCAGAGGAGAGGTCAAAAACAAGATAAAACACACATAAAGGTATCCTTTATCAAAAGTATTAGCAAAATAGCACAAAAACAGTCCATTAAGGAAATGACTCCTAAAGAAAACATTCCACATGTGAGGAAAAATACCTGGAGAAATTCTGTCTAGTGCTGGCATCAGATCTGGATATAAGCAGAGAAAAGTAACATCTTAACAGATGGAGACAGGGCTGGGGAGATAGCTTGGTGGTCTAAGTGCATATCTGGAAAGTACAAGGACCCAGGTTTGATTCCTGGTATCCCATACTGTGAGGGCCCCAGAACTCAGGGCATGCTGTGCTGGCCTCCTAAACTGAACATGGTGGCACACACTTGTAATCTCAGTGCTAAGGAGGCCGAGACAGGAGGAACACTACTAGTCTAAGCTGTATAGCAAGACCCTGCACTAAATAAATAAATAAAAAATAAATAAATAAATAAATAGTTGCTTGTGATCTCTGTCGTCACAGAATAAGATCTTTATGGCACCAGGCACAAGGGAGAAGCTTTCAGCGGCCAATCTCCCCACAGGTTTACTATTCTGGGTGGCCATGTGTTTCTCTTCTCCCAGGAGGCAGATGGTGAGGTCCTGAATTTCAGTGTGCAAAGGACATGAATAAAAGCAAGAAGAGAAAGCCACATGATGATACAAGATAGGCTTCTTCAAATCAAATCAAATGTCTCTATGTACAAGCGATTCCACAAAGGAATCTCAGAGTTTCAGCTTCTAAAATCATCAGGAAAATATTCTGTTGTCCAAGTTACCTGGTGGAGTCATACTTTATCAGAGCAGCACTAGCTGGCACATATGCCTACACCCTGTTCTGTTGTACAGCTTGCTGGAAATTTGGCAGCAGAGTAGGCAACAGGCAGGGGCCTGCCCATTAGCTCAGTAGACTAATTTAAAGTGTCTTCTTAGGCAGAATCAGGGGTCTGAGGTTCGATCCCCAGCCTATAATGTCAGCCCTGCCCCAGGGTGCCCTGAGAGTGTAATCCAGACTGAGCTTGGTGAAATACACCTGTATTCCCACCACTTGGGAGACTGTAAACAGGAGAATCACTGCAAGTCCAATCTCCACAGTGAGATCCTAGAGACCCTGTCCTGAAATACAAAAATAAATAAATAAATAAAAAATGACAAACAGAACCAGAGACCATAACATTAGGTGAAATAAGTAAGGCATAGAGGGTTGAGTATCACTTGGTTTCCCTTGTAAGAAAAATTCCAAATGCAAAGAAATTGAAGAGTAAAAAAGGAGAGATGGTAGAAAACAGGCGGACAGAATTTTTGAGATGAGGATAGGGCTCAGTGAAAGACAATAGAGGGAAGTTAGGGAGAGGGGAAACAAACTGGTAAATATGTATCTATCTATCGATCGATCGATCAATCAATCGAAACAACTGTGACGCACATGGCCTACATATTCTGATAAAATGGAGAAGTTGCATTCAATAATGTAACACTTGCATTAGCAGGTCTTTTAAATACCAAACATAAATGTAATGAAATAAATCATGACACTACATTCATATTTCCCTGAGGAAATTTCTCAGTCTCAATATCTTCATTTTAGTGAAGCAAAAGATCAAATAAAGGTGGTCATGTTGTGGGAAGTTTTGGTGTGCCCAGTAGGTTTTTAAATAGGTATTTCTTAGAATTTATGATTTCATGGACTCTTTTGCCCTTGGTTGTCATCTGGATTTACAAATTTGCTTTGAATGAGAAGATTATGACAAAATGACAAGAAGTTACTTCCATGATTAGGCGACAGGAACTTTGACTTCCATTGTGTTCACGTTCTCTTGCCTACTTTCGTAGTCCTTTCTTCCTCTTTGTTACCTCTGATGAAGGTGACAGATATATTATGTGTCAAAGAATCACGAAGAATAAAACTGGGTCAACAGTCTCACGGAAGTCCTCCCTAGTAGAGGTTGTGGTACCACAAACTTGATTGAGATTCAGAGCCAGGGGCCTGGGAAATAACTCAAAAGTGTATAGCCACCTGCTTGGCAAGTGCAAAGGTTTTGAGTTTGATCCCCAGGTACCCCCCAAAAGAAGAACTAGAGATTCAGAACCACACCTGCACTGCACCTAGACTAGTGAGACATCTATCTGAAAGGGTGGTTCTGCAATTCAGATCTTTTGTAATATAATTTTTATCATGTATAATTTAATTCTTAAATGCATAGCAAGAGGAAAGCTTTAAAAATTATAGATACCTGTACCTTGAACCAAGCAGCTTGTGTGCACAGCTTGCCTGTTGTGCAGGCTGTCCCATTACACGCTTCACACTTCTGATTTTAATGACCATGACATAGTTCTGCCTCTTACATTTTCTTCAAAAGTAGAAATCAACCAGAGTGAACTCTTTCATGTAAGATTATTGCCTAGGAAAACCCCCTGTGAGACTTATGGTTATTGCATTTACCATTTCTGTGTTCATTCCATGAAATGCATCAGGTTAGTAAAATTGAAACCAAAATGAGTTACATACTTATTAAATTCCTGTTTGTGCTTACTCTAATAATTAATTGGAGAGGACTGTTGACCTGTAAGAATAGACATTTCCATAAATACTTGATCAATATGACCGTTGTTGAATAATATGCAAATTTTAGGGGAAAAGAGAACATGTTTTTTGAATGCAGACTTTTTACAAAGTACATAAATTTCTAGGTGATGTTAAGACAGTCATACAAAACTGAAGAGTAAGTCTAGAAGCTTAAGAAAAAAGTTAATACAGGAGAAAGGATTGCTGTTGCTCTTAACTGAAATATGTGAAGATAGTCTATGCCATGTCTGTCTTTGATTTGAAAGGATGAAGAATTTACTATATAGTTTAATGTTATCCTAGGAAAATGAATGTTTTTCTTTTCAGTCCATCCATATATGACTTTAAACAAACCTAAAATGCTTGCCTGGTAAGTACAAGGTCCTCAGTTCAACTCCTGGTACTGCAAAAAATAAAATAAAATAAGATAAAATAGAATAAGATAAAATAAAATAAAAAATGAACAAAAATATTAGCCATAAAATGTTTAAAGGAGACTAAAA
The DNA here is from genome assembly GCA_004027165.1 of Ctenomys sociabilis. Lineage (NCBI taxonomy): Eukaryota > Metazoa > Chordata > Mammalia > Rodentia > Ctenomyidae > Ctenomys > Ctenomys sociabilis. The sequence continues at coordinate 7,267 of PVKA01011843.1, forward strand.
CTTATTTACAATTCAAGATGTTGCTTACCTTAAAAAATACATACATTCTGTTTGGATTTTATTAGACACACACACAATCAACAGCTATAGAGGGCATGCTATTGGCACTGTATTTCTCAAACTTCAGTACAAAGCAATAGCAATTTTCACAGTGTTAATATCAGATGCAGAATATTGTTTTGTAGGGAGAGTAGAAACTATTTATTTGAGTTCACTGAGGATTATCCCTCCATGAAAAATGATATTTTTTCTCTCTTAGCTATAATTACTTCCCTTTTGATTTCTTCATCATGTGTCTCAAATTTTGTAGTTATTTTAGGAGTTTTGTTCTTTAAGAAGAGTAACATCAAGAAGACTAACAAGATAGAGATAGATCTAGATTTGTTTCTCAGAAGCATCATTGTGAGTCCCAAAATCACCTCAAGGAGGTGTAAATGTGAATAGAAGTAAAATCAAAAGAGGAATAAGAAGATATAGTTCCATATTTACTAGTGCTGTAGGCTCTGAATTTACCAAAACTCAGTAAGTAGAAACACTGGGTGTGTGTTGGCAGAGGCTTGGTGGGTGAGGTTAAGGGGCAGCCTATCTTCCCTGTGACATGTTGAGAATATGAGCTTAGAGGATCACAGGATTCAGGACTGAGTGGAACAAGAATGTTCTAAAAGTTTTATTGGGAAATGTTGCAGTTAACTCATGAATGTTGGTGGATTTTCTCAGTAAGACGCAGAAGGATTCATTTCCTTCAGTGAAATGAGTTGGTTTCTGGCTCTATTTGACAGGAACAGGAGAAGTCCTTTCCATTTTCCACATGGAAGAGGCTTCTTATCTTCATGATTAATATTTTTAGCAACATGTTCAATTTCTATAGACAATATAAGGAGTATGTGTTTTCTTAAGTTGAGACTGGTATGGAAGATGTATATGTTATTTTAAAGAAACAACTACTATCTTTTAAAATTCCATCTAATTTCAACTGATGCCACTCCACAAAGCATATGAAAAAACAAAGGTGTCAGAATGTTGTATCTTGTAAAGACACCTTTGACTGTGCATTTGTCTGAATGGACCACTAAGCTACTAAGTAAGTTTCTGTTACATTAATTCTCTGTCTCTTACTGTAATTAGCTCTAAAAATAAACAATGGCAAACCACTTTATCCATAAAACTATAATGTAGATTTATCTTCCTGCAAAGCTATGAACCTTGTGAACAATGTACGGTATGTTTTGTTTGTTCTTGCAGTGTGGTCTCATGACCATACACATTTGCATCACAGGACACTTTTTGTATTAAAAGTGTATATATAGGGCCAGCAAGATGGCTCAGTAGACTAAGTGCCTTTATAGACAAGCGCAGAGAAGAAGGTTCGATCCCTGGGAACCACGTACAGCTTGGGTCCCACCCCTGGGTGCACTGAGCCAGCTCCTGAGACCTCGCATGGTGGCGCATGCTTGTAGTCCCAGTGCTGCAGAGGCTGCAAACAGGAGAATCACTATGAGATCAAGCTGCATAGTGACACCCTGGATCAAATAACATTCTCCAGATAAGGGCCAAACAAGTTGTATCTTAAAACTTGATCTTTAATATGCCATTTTGCTTAATGTTTGACAGTTGCACATGATACTTAAAATTTTTGTAGACATGTGCACTAAGGTAATGTGTTCATTGTGATATTATGTGGCACATTCCTCAAATGTTAGAAAAGATTAGTCTTCTTTTACATTTAATACCTGACTGATGCCGAAGTAAAATTTTCAAACTCCATTGCAGAAACATATATTTCATGTTGCAGTTCACTTAGTAAAATAATGATTCATGAATTAAGTGATTTATAGGGTATGAATCATTACCCTGATATGGGTAGCTTTATGGTTGAAGCCATTCTCTGTTCTCTGAACTCTTCAAAGAAAGGTAAAACACATTTGATCTGAAAGTATGGGATGGAAAAATAACTAGGATAATTTTTCTTTCTTGAAAAGATGAGAGGAATTGAAAAAATCATGGCAATGTAAAATTTGATAAATAAGGAAAAGTTATTTCTGGAAATGTTGTCCATTACACGAGGACTCCATCACTAAGGATTTCATTTTTTTTAAGAATTTATTTATTTATAAAGCATTTCACTATGCAGCTTGGACTCACGTGTGATCCTTCTGTCTCAGGCTCTCCAGTGCAGGGATTGCAGGTGCCAGCACACTAAGTTTCAGTGGCCAACACAGCATGACGCTGGCATGACATGTGGCACCAGATTCCAGTCCAGGTCCTTGTGCTTCTCAGGCAGCCACTTAGACAGCTGAGGTACCTATGTACCCTACAAGGCATTCTAGAGAAAAAAATATTGATCATTGGTAAGACGTGAAAGTAGTATTGCTGAAAATTCAGTAGTGAAACGCATACATTTTGAAACTATCTCGTATAGTAATCACACAGAAGGTATTCTTGTCCAATAACATATGCTAGAGATTAATTATCTCAATATTAAAGAGAAAAAAACATGACATTATTTTCTGCGATACTGGTATCTGAGAGTCTCCAAGATGGAAAGAGAGAGTCAGAGGTCACTATCTATTTGGAAGAAATTAACAAGTTATCCTTTTTATAAATAAATAAGCCAACCACACAAAGATGCAGGAAATGTAGCTAGACACAAGCAAGATTTAAGTTAGCATTCTTGTTCAATGGAAAAGCTGCAGATATTTAGAAAGTGGATTAGACACCTGTTCTGTGGACCCAACCTCAGTAACGTGTGCCCATAAAACTCCTCCAAACCAATGCGCATAGCTTTCTCGAGAGTCAGGTTTTAAGAATCTGGTCTCAGGTCCTTCGCTTGTAAAGTGAATCTAATGCCATCTACTTGGTATTGTTGTGAATATTTTATAAATGAGGCAATATTTCTGGATGCAAGAGCTTTGTAAAATCTAGGGTATACCTTGAATTTTCTTAATCATTTTTTGGGGTTCATCATGGATAACAGGAAGTTTTTGTTTAATCTGAAAATCAGTGAAATGAAAACATGAAGTGGAAAAAAGTACATTAAAAATTAAAAATTACCTGATGTCAAATATTTCTTATTCAGTTCTTTTTAATTACATTAGGGGAATATAGGTAATGTGATTTTGAGCAAGAGATTTGGTAGTGAATGTACCCTATCAGATTGAAAATCAAAGGGCAGATAACATGAATAGATTCTTCCAGGGAGAAACACAAGGGCCAATAAATATATGAAGAAATGCTCAGTAGAAACATAAATTAAAACAGCAATAACATTTCATTTCACCCCAGAAAGAATAATCACTTTTAAAAAATTAAATGATAACAAATTTTGGTGAGAGGGAAAAATATAACCTTCTATACTGTTGGGGCTGGAATGTAAATTATTAGTATAACCACCATGGAAATAATTATGGAAATTCCTGCAAGAACTAAAACCAGAAATCCCATTTCACTGAGCTGTTCCCATTTTTTTCAACAGCTGCAGATGCATCATAACGATGCATGTATATTCTCATGCACAGTGCAGTGGTGTACCACTGAAACCTTGGAAGCACCTGTATACATGAACAAGTGGATATGTAAGGAAGATGTGGCATTTACGCACAATGAAGTGCTTAATTTTGAGCCTTATCAGAGAATTTTGCATGTTTTGCATTAGGGTGAGGCTAATGAATTAGGGCCCACAAACGCAATTTCAATTATAGAAAACAGTATTTTTTTTTTACTATGTTTGCCCCTATATAAAAATATTTTAAATAATTTACCAAGTCAAAAGATTTGTTGCTATTTGAAATTCAAATTTTGCCTTACATCCATTTTTGTCTTTGTCTTGGCTATTAATTCCTTTCACATTCTGTTTATATCATTGTATGTTTCTTTTGGTTTTGTTCTAGTTTCTGTTGGTTTTTTTTTTTTTTTTTTGTTGTTGTTGTTTTTAATGTTCTGTTTGCTTAGTAATCATTTTTTCAGACCAGTTGAACTTTTTTTATGTACTTAGTACAGTGTCTACAGGGTCTCACTACGCAGAATGGATTCGTAGTGATCCTCCTGCTTTCAGCCACCCAAGCACTGGGATTACAGGACCAATCTTAGTCACAGTCTCAGTGTGCTCTGGTGTCAGGGCTGGCACGGCAGAACAAAGGGATCCAACCCTTTAGTCTGCAGGTCTACACTGCTAGCCCCATCTATTAACTTTTAAAGCCACTCAATGGCTAGAGAGCTAGCCAGGCAACTGCCTGGCAAGTTCAAGGGCCCGGTTCAATCTTCGGTACCACATGCCGTTTGAGCCTCAGAACTCAGGGTGCACTGTGCTGGCCACTGAAACTGGGTGAGGTGGAAGAACCCTGTAATCTCAGCACTGGGGAGGCTGAGACATGAGAATCACTGTGAATCTGAGTAATGTAGACACCCTGTACCAAATCAATCAATCAATTTTTTTTAAATTAAGAAAAAATTCAGTTGACTTCAGACCTGTTGCAAGGGTTTCTGATGTCCTCTACCATGACTCCTTTGTCTATGGTTTTCTAAGTATGACATTCAAGTCAATGTATAGTAGGTCTCATCTAAGAGCCTTACTTTCGGGTTCTCCTTCTGAGCTCATGTGGCTATGGATAGTATCCCTGTCACTTGGGTGGTGGGATTGAGAATTTTAATTCTTCTTTTTTGACCTTAGGTCATTTCAAGATCTTTGCCAGGTGGACTTCTCCATTATGATTGTTAACACATATGCATGGATAGTCTTTTGCTTGGAGGCTCTAACCAATGATACTGCTGCCTAACCAATATCTATTTTTATTGTAAGATGATTTGATAATGTTATTTGATCCCAGAAGTTGACACAGAACATCCATAGATGACCATACTACCCCATTCATGTTATGAGTGGGCTGTAATCACAATATATTGTGCTCTTCTCTGAGTATCGTGCTTCATGAGGGGTCTGCATAAGTTGGAAACAGAATTGGCAAAAATTTTATGTTACAAATTACTTCATAGGAAGAGTTGAAATTTTTTCACAGGGTTCTCCAAAGATTGACTGCTCACAGATTAAAATGGTTAAATATTCCCCATTCTCCAATGTATTGTGACAGGAAAAAATGGAAAGACTACTCTGGGATTCTGAAAGGAATAAAAGTATTAGCATGTGAAAATGTCTACAGAAATTTAAGCTTAAATTGTGTAGGTGGTTTTCTAATATGTGTACCTCAAAATGAAATGGTACACATGAAACACTACTAGTGAAATCAGTATTTGCATCTAACTTTATTTGAATTTTCTTTTCTTTTTGTGGAACTAGGGATTGAACTCAGGCTCTTGCGCTTGCCAGATGAGCACTTATTCTACTGGGCTATTTCCCTGTCCCCTTGAAAGTCATTTAATATAAATTCTATACATAGTTATTGCATGGATGTTTGGAATGAAAGTTTTCAACATCTTAGAGCCAATATTCTCTCATTCTAGAGAAGCTGTATACTAGATTAGAGAAAAAAATCAATATTAATGATAAGGCCAAAACACCTTTAAACATAAAATGTTCTAAAATATTCCATAGTTCTCTGACTTGACCAATAAATGGCAGCATTTTCTATTCACTGGAGTTCTTTGAAGCTACCTCAATAACTTCAAACTGACATTTTAAAAAGCCATAACACTTATGGACTACTTGAAGCAAAAATTATAACATTTTGATCATGTCCCAACCTAGCAGAGGTTGCAGTATATTGTCAATTTCTCTGAGAAGCATCAGGAAAAAAAGACATTTACATACAGTTTGTGAGCAATTAGACAAATTCATAAATACACTATTACACCAAAGTAATGATTGCTAAACTTTTGCTTTATAATTTTTTTTTCTAAGTTAGGCACTATGTTGAACAATTTTGCTGTGTTATCTGTACTAACTCTCCAAACAATGTTATACTTAAATATCTCACATAATTCAACTTAGCCTGTTATTTAAATTTTGAAATCATGATGTTACAAACATGATTTCTTTCATAGATTATGAATTTACAACCAATGTTAAATAATTTACAGTGATTTCCTTGGAGCAGCTGGGGCAATGAGTCAGGGGCATAAGCACTTTCCTGATGAGCTCAAAGTCCTTAGTTCAATCCCCAGTGGAAACAAACAAACAGACAAACAAAATAACAACAACAATGAAAAGAACCCTTGGGAATAGGATGATAATTCATCAATCTGAGTGCCTGCTTGGTGGGCCTGGGTTCAATCCCCAGTACCACATGCCTGGGAGTGTGGGGCTGGCCACTGAAACCAGGGGTGGAGATGCACCCCTATAATCCCAGTGCTGGAGAAGATGAGATAGGAAGATCAGTACCAATCTGAGCTGTGTAAGAGAACTGTTGCCAAATAAAAATAAAAGATTAAAAGAAATTTCCCCGGAATTTTTTAAAGTTACATATAAACAAATACCATAAACAAAACATATCTGAAATTTAGTTTACTTCTGTCAATTTAGACTTTCTCTCTGTGGTATGGAATCAACTTATTTTTGTAGGAAATGTGAGACTCACACTGGGAAACATAACTGCTATTTGCTTTTGTAACTTTTTCATCTAAGTAGTCATCTGTCTTACACCTTTGTTTCAGACTGGAGTTCTTATATTTCTAGGTCAAGATTACAAAATAGCATGTCTGAGAAATCACAGTCCACCTTTGCATTCTGATTAACCCCAGACTTCATCTTCTCTTCACTGAGGTCATGAGTTTATTTTGTTGTAGACATGAAGTTCAGTTTAAGCTATGAAAAATAAAACCTCACAATGTGAACTTCCAGTGTGGCTCGCAGAGCAGCAATATCCTCCGCACTTCACCCTGAATTAGTCTTCTGAGCAATGCATTTTCAGTTGTAAATAGCAGTACAGTTTTGACTGGCTGGAAAGCATTTTCTTTTACTAGCCAACCAATAATTTTATTAACTTTATTAACTAGTATGCAGAATCTTTAGATGTATGAACTCAACCATTCTTTTCCCCCCAAATTTTCTTTTCCTATTTTTGAAAGAGATTAAAAAAATAGTAAAACAAACAGACAAGCATTAAAACCATGACAGAAGACACAGAATTTCATAAAACAAAATGACAGGAATTCAACAATGGCTGTTTTATTTCATATCGTTGTCTTCTAATTAATTGTTCAGATTATCAGCTTTTAGCATTCAAAGTTGGTCAAAACATTGCAAAAACCTGAAAAAGAGAGGCAAAGAAATTAAGCATTAAAAACTCCTTTCAATAGACCACGGAAGATGGGCCAGTGGCATGTGCCTGTAATCTCATCACTTGGGAGGCCGAAAACAGGAGGATCACTACCCGTCTGATCTCCTATCCAAGTACTAACCAGGCCCGACCCTGCTTAGCTTCCGAGATCAGACGAGATCGAGCGCGTTCAGTAGTCCAATCTACTCAGTGTGAATCTTTAGACCCTGTAGACCCTGTCCTAAATAGAGAAAACAAAAATAAACCATGGAAATCAAAAATACAAAGCCAGTGGAATAACTGCTTCCCTGGCAAGTTCAAGGGCCTGAGTTCAATCCCCGGTTCCACCAAAAAAAAAAAAAGAAATCAACAATAGAATTTTTCAAACTATCCTGTTTATTTACATACATGTCTATTTTTCCCTTCTTTCTTTCTTTTCTGCTTTTTCTCATTCCAGTTGTTCCTTCCCTTTGCCTTCTTTATCTAGAAGACTGAATATGAAATGTCACAAAGTTTAAATAATTTTGGAAAACAGAAATCACTTACGTTTTTAAGCTGAGTCCTAAAATTTTTAAATTTATATTCTTCTTTTAGTCATAAAAAGTAAAAAAAGTGTAAATGAATTAAAAACAAATATTACATATATTTGTGTGTGTGTCTGTGTGTGTATATATAATCTTTATTAGCATTTATTCAGGAAATGATTTAATTATTTAAAATGCCTATCTAAACAGTTCAAGGACAGATGAACTTTTTTTGAAAAAAGTGCTATGGAAGATGTTAGTGTAACAAACAACATTTATGAGACACCCATTCTCCTATCAGAAGGTATATAGTATGTTCATATGGTATTACATGCCCGAAAATAATACATAAAATATTTTCATTGAAATTCTAGTTTTTATTTCGACCTCCAAATCCTAGTTCGTAACTAAGACTCCTACATAATTCTAAGACTCCATATATTTAAAAGTGGGAATGTTAAGCCTGTCATAATATTTAACTGGAGTCCATAGTCTTACAAAATACATGAAAGTCCATTTTCAACAAAGGTATTCAAGCAGGTTGTATCAGAAACTGCCTGAAGAAGTAATACTGTAGAATTAAATGAATTGAGGCTAATGTTTATGTCTCTTTTTGAATATTAAAAATTAGTTTTTGTTACAAACTTTTGAATTGTTCTTCAGTTATGATTTATTTATTTTAAAGTGAATAAAAATAATAGATAAGGCATGAGAAGTTATACACAATTTTTAAAAAAGATGGTAGGTACTCAAATTTAGTTGTTATATTGCATATTGTTGGCTTCAATGCAATTCCTCAGATCATAAGATAAAAGCATGCAAAATTGGATCCCTTATTTTTGATGCATGGAAACAATGAAAAATATAGACAGGGGCTATGTCCTCTGTCTAGGTCAACATTCCTTCTAAGTTTCTCTACATACTCACTCTGGGAGTTCCCATATTGCTTAATGTATCAGGAAACAGTTTTGAAATGATCATGTGGGTGAGCATTTTGGCTCCATGTTTTTATTGCTGTCACCTTACACAAGTCAGGTAACCTAGTTAGCTTAATTTCACCTCATCTGTTTTGTAAAAAATCAGTACCAACATCTCTGGCTTGTTCAAAGGTTTAATTTAATTCATACATCATATCAGTTAGCTATCTAATGTTGGGGAAATGTACCTGATATACACAATGTAAGAGAAATGGTTTATTTTGGAGATGGCCTCAGAGACTTCATTCCACTGTGAAGTTCTGAGCTGGTAATACACGGTGGGAAGGAACAGTGGAGAGACACTGCCCACTTCATGGCAACTGGAAGGCAGTGAGGAAGTGAAAGTCAAGGAAAAGGGCTGGGAACAAGATGAGGGGCCTTGACTTCCTCCACTTAAGTAGCAGCCCCCTCCTAGGACACCATCCCATCCATTGAAATATGTTCCAATCAACTGATTAATCCATTTAATAATCTCATTATTAAATCACCTTCTGAAGTTCAGTCTCTGAATAAGTGAAATTTATGGAAGAAATTTGGGATCCAAATCCTAATATACATATGGTGACATGAGCTGGGCTCAGAGGCTCCGATCACGGGTATTACCAAGGATGAGGTCATTCTCCTTTGTTCTTAAACAAAGAAGAGATTTTGTCCAACGAATCCTAAATCTCATTTGTTTCAGTTCTTTACTTTCTGGCACCATCTTAAAGATTAAATGGGAATGGGAATAAAATAGGAATGGGAATGGGACAATGGAGCATCACAATATCATCAAATGTGGTCTAGGAAAAGTAAAAACTTAATTATCCTAATCTCACTATTCTCATCTCTCAGTTTATGATTTTAATGAAAAATAAAGATAAAATAGCAATGAAACAGTTTCAAAGCAGGATAGTGGGACAACTACAATAATTAACACATTACATGTTGCTATATTTGTAGTAGGTATTCAGAAAGCAAGATGCAGACACCACTGTCTGGCTAAGCTGACATCAAATTGGGAATTTGTATCTAAATCAGTTTCCCTAAGTTTTATCTGATCACCACCTCTTGATGTCTATTGGGTCTTTGAGAGAGACTATTTCACCCAGGTAACCTGTTGCACCCTCTCTTAATCGAAAGAGAAAGAAAGAGGATGCTATCATAGATCTGGGTCTAGGAAGGTGTCTCAGTTTACCAGGTCCAGATCTACCACGTTTGAATTTGTCCAGGTTAGGTCTGGCTTCTGCTCTTCTCCACTTCCTGCTGCAGTCCATAGAAGTGAACCAGCTGCGCCCCTCTGGAAAGATGTTCCTGGATTAGCTCGGTGGGTCTGGCCCCTAGTCTCTCTGCAGTGAGCAGTGCCACAAGGTTCTACAACAGGCCTGTGGGACCCTATGGCCAAGTTCACTGAGTTCAGGTGGTCAGGGAAGCATTCCCATACCCCACATGTCAGGCCTGAGTGCTGGCTAGACATGGATCCAGTGGGTGGGCGAGTGGTTCCACACACACCCTGGGCCTGGATCCTACTGGAAGGGCTCATCTTCCAGTTTAGCAATCAGATGCATATAGGTATATGATCATACAATAGAGTTGTGGTAAAACTTGTTCATCAGCAGAGATAGCTCCTCCCTCAGGTTTTATCCAAGTTATGTCCCAGGTTATTACACAAATATAGTATGTTATTTACACCATAGAGAAAGATTGCTCTCTTTCTCTGTCTCTCTCTTTCATGCAAGGTCTTGCAACAGAGTTCAAATTCATAATGATCCTTCAACCTCCCAAGCACTGAGATTATAGTCGTACACTGTTGGGAGGTGCAAGAAGCTAGGAAATTGATCACATGTGTGTAGATGAGAATTTACCTCAGTGCCTAAAGCAAACAAGCTACCTCAGTCCTGAGAAAAACATCCCATCCAGTTCAGGCCAGCTATTAGTCACTAAACAACCTGGTGTCATGTGTTACAAACTTTGCAGAAGTATAAATAAAGGATCATTTTGTTGCGTTTTGAGTTAGTCTTGCCCATCAGGTATACTAGCAACCACCACGCCCAGCTTTTGTCTTCTTGTCTATATTCCTCATTCTTGTTTCCCTTTGTAGAACCTTTCACAGTTAGGCAAACAGACCACTACAATGCACCAAGCATGCCCAGTTTGGGGGCCTTCATCATACACCCGATGTTCTGGCATGGCATGAAGTACTGGGGATCAAACTTGGGTCCTTGCACTTTCCAGGCAAGAATGTAGCCTGCTGAGCTATCTCCCCAGCCTTACTTTATTTATTTTTAACATAAACAAATAACTAAACATGCAAAGAGAGAATTAGGTATCACTGAGTTGGATTTAGAAATCAACAAGTTTGCATAAGACTGACAGATTTCTTAACGTCCTAATAAAACTTGCTTTAAATATGATTTGTTGTAAGTTTGAAAAATTAAGTTCAAAAGAAACATATACATAATTAAAATGTTAATATATAATATTACTGCACAAATAGATATTTGTCATGCCCAAAATCAGGAATTTAAATCTTTTCTTGAAAAAAAGAAGTGTGCTGTCAAGTTTCAATCCACTGTTCAAACAATGTCCTATTCTCCAAATGTGATATGATCATAGTTTCATTGTTGGTCAGTCTTGGTGGAAAAGTGTCATTGTTCTTCTCTAGAAATAGTTGAGAAATAAAAATGACCATGTTCATAGATGACTACCAATGTCTAGAGAAAATGCTTTCTAAAACTTCTCCTTGGGTTACCATAAGCGTGGAAGGTATCAACCAAAAAGAAAGAAGTTCTCTAAAATGAAATAATTTGTATTCCTAATATAAATAATACCCAACAATTTGTAGACAAAAGGTGGATTTTAAGAGTGTCAAATATAAAAACTCATGTTAATTTATTATTCATCAGAAAGAGAATGCTCTTTTATGCCTCTGGTTTAAGATTGCTAAAGTTGTTAGAGAGGTGGTATTGATCCGAGAAATGTCTACAGAAGTTGTCTTAACAACTAAAGGCAGAGACTGATTTTGTTTCCTACATTGGTTGGGACTTTTTGTTCATAGTTCCCAGAAAGCGATTTGAGTCAGTGAGAAATGAGAGTACCATGTCAAGTGACTTGTGATGGATAATACATTCTTCATGTACTGCAAATATATACTAATAAAATAATTAAAATATAGGTATATTATTTGGGCTATTTTGCAGCTCCCCCCTTTTCTTATTTAAGCCTTTTTTGGAACAATCTATAATCATGACTTTCCTTTGCTTCTACAAGTTACACAGCTTAGAACTAGGACTTTTCACTTTTTGTGTATGCTATACCTCTTTAATTCACTGCAGCTGTCTGAAATGGAAGTATATGAAAAAGAAATAGCCTTGAGATGACATGAGGTATCTAAAATATTGACAATATCAAGGAAAATTTTATGAAATAACACAAAAAATTGTGTAATTCTAAAAATCCCTAGCTCTCAACAGGACCCAGGGAGGCAAAGTTCAGTCTATGGCTAACTGTGAAAGTAACTGTCTGCACTAAGTAAAAATCACGTAGTAGTTGGATACACCTAGGTTAGACATGCAAGAAGAAAGGAAAGAGACCAGATATTTCCAAGCATACTCTATGCTGTAGCAGGTAGAATTTCATGCAATTCTGTAATATGTGAAAATCCTGTCCCCTTTTACAAAATAGAATTGACCACCATGGCATTGCATAATAGCATTGAAACAGTTAAAGGATGTAATACTCTATCTGCATATTGTAAGTGTGTAATATTAATTACAGAGATATACAGATACCATAGTACTTAGATGAGTTGAAATCCAAGAAGTCAGTGACCGATCACAATGACAGTATTTCAAATTTCAGACTTAAGTTGGTATTCACTAATATTTCAGACAAAATGAAGCAATACCTGTAGTCATTTCTAACATCTCCAATTTAGGAAGGGAATGGAGAAAAGTACTTTTATTTTCAGCAGGAGTTTTTGCCATCAATAAAGCAGCAAAATTATGTCCAAAAAAGTAGCATCCACGGAAAAATAAGTGGAAGTTTGAGAAAAAGAAAAGTTTAGAATTATGTAACAGGTTATTGTCTAGGGAGTCTGTTTTCTTGAATATTATTTCCTAAAGCCAGATAACTGACACTAGTTATTTAAGCTGCCATAACCACCACACATCTCAAAGCCTTTGTCAGTAATAGATTTTATATATATATTTTTCTTGGAAAATATAGACAGCTTTGACATATAGCAATTTGGTGTTGTTCTATGTTTCAAATATCCTAGTTTAATTTTCAAGGAATTAGTGGTTGTCAATGTTAAATTTCAAAAGTACAAATTACTAAATACTTACATTGAAGAAAAAATGAAAAGTAATCACATAAAGTTGCAGATACAGTTTTAAATATTAAATGGACAAAATTCTTTCTAGCACACACTATGAAAAAAATCAAATTTGGAAGAATCATAAGTAAATACGACCTTAAGCTAAAACTACAAAACTTTTAGAGGAAAATACAGAATGCTTTTCTTGATTTGGAGAGAGTCAAAATTTTAGCAGTGTGAAAGTCAATAAATACTTAAGGTATGTTGTCTAATTATCTGTATTAAAAATAAGGTTTATAAAAAAGTGAAAGTCTTTCCCATTTTTTGTTGTTTGAATCTTTAAAATTCTTGCACTTTTTTGAAGAACATATAAATATTTTCAAAAAGTAAATAAATCTGTAGTGAGCATAAGATTCAAGAATGAGTTTCTCAAGACCAGATATCCAGGGAGCTGGAGTTCAGATCTGGAACTTCCTATGAAAGTGTAAAGACCTATCATTGATGAGTGCCTAACTCCAAGTCTCAAAGTTATTCTTATCATAAAGATGAAATTGCATAGCTATATCACATCACAAAAAAAGGTTAAAAGGGGGCTATAGCGTAGCTCAAGGGGGCTGGGGCGTAGCTCAGTCAAGGGTCCTGATTCAATTAATTTATTTTTCTTTCAGTATAGTTAAAGAGCTAACACAAATAGCTGTTTCCAGATAAACTTAAGATGTGTGACCAGTGATGTTAGCTTTTCTAACTTAGAAACTACATAGAGTTGGTCTTCTGAGAATATATCTAATGTTTCATCATCTGACTATATAAGAGGGTGAATGTTCCCTCTGTCTTATCTTCTCTTATAGTTCAGTTTATGCCATGTATCGCATTTTGGCTAAATACTTATTGAACAACACGATCTCCCTATAATGAGAAGTGAGGGTGTATCTTCCTGCTTAGCAGAGAATAAAAATATCTGCTCTGTTTGCAGCCAATGCTGGTGTGTCTCATGGTCTTTGTCCATTTAACAATTAGCCTTCCTTCCTAAGAGTCTTGTATTGTCCCCATTTAGGCAGCAGACATGACAAGAAGTCCAGATAAAGGAATCATTGGGAACTTGGATTTAAAAGAAGAATGTAGAAAAGGAAAAGTGTCATTGTACAACAAGAGGGTGCAGAGTAGCTGCACCAATCATCTGAAGAAGGACAAACTAAAATGTGTTAAGAAGTAGGTAAATGAGGGTTCGATTCCTGGTCCCGTATGCTGCACAGCCCTGCCCCTAAGTGCACTGAGCCAGCAAACGAGTCCAGGTGTGGGTGTCATGCACCTGTAATCCCACTGCTGGGGAGGCTGAAAACAGGAGGATCACTATGAGTCTTAGCTGCTTAGCAAGACCCAGTACCAAATACATAAATAAAGAAAAAAGGTAGGTAAATGAACATCAGTGTGCTATGCATAGCTAGCCTTCCATGTGCATGGGCTCCACCTCCGGAGTTTTAACCAACTGCAGAAGAAAAGTAAGGATGATCTACATTCAACCTATGGATATTTAAAAATTCCTTATTTTTTTGTGTATTGATTTCAGGATCTATAAGGTGTTCAGGGTCTCACTGCACTATCAGACTCACAGTGATTCACCTGTTCTCAGCCTCCAAGTGTGGGGATTACAGGTGCGGGCCACCACACACAGTTTTAATCACCCTCTCAGAGCATCCCAGGGACTGGGCAAAAATTCCTTAATTTTGGACTTTTAATTTTGCTACCAGGAGTCAAACTCTGGACCTTGTGCTGACAAAGTAGGCGCTGTGTTATGTAGATATATCTTTATTTAAAAAAAACATTATTCCTACATATTTAAATAATTATTTCCTACACAATACAGTATAGAATTTATGTTGAGCTATTTATCTTAGGTAACCACATGATTTAAATATATCTAAGAGATATGCAAATATCTGTCCCTTTATACAAGTGAGTTAAACATTTTAGATTTTAATATTCATTAGGCTCTTGCTATCCAATTGATAGCAAGAGATGAGCATAATTAAGGTTTTTCTTGTTTCAATGCAAGGGAAACCAGCCATTCCTATTTGAACACTCAGCAAACTAGAGAGTAATGATAAATTACCCATGACTCTCAATTTATCCATATGCCTTGCAGGTCAGCTGGTATTACTAACTTCTTCTCTTGTCCTCTAGAAGTTTGCACAAGTATTTAGAAGTTTTCAGCCCCGGGATCTAAGATGTAGTATAATGTGGCCACTGCCTGGAATGGTATGTGCTGAAGATTCTGCTATGCTGGAGCAAGCTTGGCAAAGAAAGCCAAAACTTTTCACCTTTAACCCTTTTACATTCAAGTGCAAATAAACTGAGGATGGTAGAGACCCATCCCAAGGAGAAAAGAGTTGGCCAACATTTGTTTAGTGAAAATATGGTAGGATGGCACCACACATGTCTCATTTATAAAATTATCTATTCTTTTCAAAATTCTTTTTATTATCCATCTTATTCCTTTGAATGGAGCACTCTGCACAGAATGCTGTGCAGCACAGCCTATAGATTATCTTTTTAGCAAACTATGTTAACTGGTGAACACTTTACCTTTGAAAGTGAGCCAGGAGACCCTTCAATGGCTGAGAATAACAGGCAAATTTCAACATTAATTTTAATCAGGTTTCTTTTTTGAGTGGAAAAATCTGCTGGAATGGAGCTGCAGACCTAATACAATGATGCTCTCTTACGTCTCAGATTTTTGGAAGGCTGTACAGTCTGAAGTCAAAAAAAAGATGATATGAGTACAATAGACCACTGTTACTCAAATCTTACCATCAATTATTTTGGCTCCTTCAATCCTTAAAGAGAAGGAAAATAACTTTATAGACTACAGTACTGCTGCTCACATAGAAATATTTTGCTAAAGATAGTAATCTTTATTGTGACTAATACATACTGAGAAAAAGGAAGCAAAGCTGTTCTCATACATAAAAAATTCCAGATATTGTCAAAAGAGACTAATGAAAGTAGAAATGGAAGAAATGAAGGAATTTTTAAAAATCCTACCCAAATTCCAGACTAGGTAAAACTAAGCATGTAGCTCACGTTTGACACACTGGGTGACTTTCAGATACGAAACTTGTAAATTGCATATCGATGGAGTTTTACCACGATAATCTATTCTTCACTTTCCTGGTAGAAATGTTCTCAGATGTACTCTTTATTTGCCTCTGACATTTCTCATTTATGTTTATAAACAGATCAGTACTGATTTTCCCTTTCTTTCCTCAGGCTTTGAATTCTTTTTCCTTCATAGCCTGCTTCTGTAATGGTTCTCATATAGAGGAACATGCATTACTTTTTTCTCCTGATTTTCTTGATTGTCTCTAAAAAATAATGAATTCTACATTAATAGTTGAATAATTTAAATTCCCAGTATCATGCCTATGTAGCTCTAAGTATGAAAGTGCTCTGATTGAGTTGCAAGTTACCTTTTATTGGAGTTGAGGTACCTTGAAGAGGTCTGCCTCAAATTTTCCTAAACAGAAACTTTGATAAAAATAAGACATGAATAGTATTTTGCTCAAGGGAATAATGATACTAGTTTGATTTGAGATGTAGAACCAGTTAACATATTTTGCTAAAAAGACTTTGCTACAGAGTAGTCCATTCAAAAGAATAAGATTGATACTTAGAAAAATTTTGAAAAGAATTGATAATTTGATAACTGGGATGTGTAGTACAATATTACCATATTTTCAGTACACAAATTGTTTACTTGAAGGAAATTGTTGGACAAAGCATAGGATCAAACAAAATTTTAGCTACTGGTCCCAGTAATTTCTTACTTTGCAAATATTTTCACATTTGACTTCAATACAACTGTTTACAAAGTTTTTTCTGTGATCAATTTGTGTTACTCTAATTTTATGTAATCTTTTCCATTCCATTTTCTGTGTCTTTATTCTTTCATTCTATTTTCTCTTTTTATTCTTTTTTCCATTAATGGACAAATCTAAGTTCTAACTTGCTGCTTTATGAAGTGGTGAAGCAGTCTAGAATTCTTTAGGTTTAAAGATCTTGGGAATTTATTTGATAATTTACCTGAAAAAAAAAGAAAATGAGAGAAAAATGAATGAAGAGAGAGAGACAGGGAGACACACACACACACACACACACACACAGAGAGAGAGAGAGAGAGAGAGAGAGAGAGAGAGAGAGAGAGAGAGAGAGATCCCTTGACCTTGGCATCCGGCAAACACTATAGTCTATAACTTGTCAGAAGCTTAATAATTACCTAATCAAGGCTGGAAATATAGTTCAGTGACGTAAATTCCTTTTAAGATCTTGAGTTTGATCACTGGTACCAGGAAGAAAGAAAGAAAGAGAGAAAGAACGAAAGAGAGAAAGAAAGAAAGAACAGACAGATGGAGAGAAAGAAAGAAGAAAAGCAGAAAGAGGAAGGAAGAAAGAAGAAAGACAGAAAGAGAAAAGAAGACAGACAGAAAGAAAGAAAGAAAGAAAGAAAGAAAGAAAGAAAGAAAGAAAGAAAGAAAGAAAGAAAGAAAGAAAGAGGACAGATAGATGGACAGAAAGAAAGACAGACAGACAGGAAGAACTGCCTACAGAGATATCATATATTTATTGTAGAGTTCATATAGAATGGAAGGACAAACCTTCTAAAGGCAACAGTTTTACTTATAAACTTCTTATGACTGTTATTAAAACAAGTAGTATCTAAACTTAGAAGTTCCATGGGTGGGGAAGATAGTTCAATGGCATAAGCACCCACCTGGAAAGCACAAGGGCAAGAGTTCAATCCACAGGCCCACATAAATTGCTGGTCCCTGAATGGGGCATGGTGGCACATGTTTCTAATCCCAGCAATTGGGAGTTTGAGACAGTAGAATCATTATGAGTTTGAGACTAGCCAGGGAACTATGAAAGTGAGAATAAGGCCAGTGTGAACTTCATAGTGATGCACTGTCTCAAAAATAAATAAGTAGATGTGGGACCACCCAGCTACCCACTAGATCCTCCTTCAGGCTAGCACCCAGACCTGTCTGCCTAAATTTCCTCAATCAGATAACTCTGGTGTGGAATGCTGTGGCACAAGTCCCTGTAGAGTGGCTAAGAGAGAGAACCACCCAGCTAATCCAGGAACATATCTTTCCAGAGGGGCACAGTGGACTCACATCCATGGGCTACAGCAGGAAGAACTGGAGCACAGCAGCCAGACACAAGGCAGACCCATCTGGGCAAGATCGATCTTGGTAGATCCAGACCTGATAAGCTGAGACGCACTATTAGACACAAATCTATGAGAGTATTCTATCTTTCTCTCTTGAGAAAGAGAGGGAGAAACAGGTAACCGAGGTGAACTAGTCTGCCTGAAAGACCACAGGTACAAAATGTGAGGTGATGAGACAGAACTTAGGGGAACTAATTTAAGTACACATTCCCAGTCAAATATCTGCTTAGCTATATAGACATAATGTTGATCTTGGGATCTAAAATACAAAACTATTAGGTACAAAAGTTTGTGAACTGCTAAATCTCACTGCCTGATATTAGTATTGCTAATTATAGTTCTGTAAATACAAAATTGTAGCTGCCTTAACCCCATAATTTCTCTCGGTAGATGTTAAGGTAATAACTGCAACAAAGCTATACACAAAATGTCAGAAGACAGAGTTATATAAAATGACAAAGAGAGGCACAAATTGCATTTGCAAACCCTGAACCAATCCAGAACAAATTGTATTTGTTGGACACACCAGCATAGAAGAAATTAGCAATCCAATACCTGAACTAATAGCACCTGAAGTAAAGAATCAAGTACAGAAAGGTATAGAGGAAATCAGATAAGAAATAATCTCTGAAGTGAAAAAAGAAATGATAGCTATAATGAAATAATTACTAAGTGATTCTAAAGCAGACACTGATAAAAAAGAAAACAGAAAAATGATGGAAACTTTGAATGAGCAATATAGGAAAGAAATAGAATGCATTAAGCAGAGTCAGACTATACAGAAAATTAAAACCTCAATCACAAGCTGCCAAAAGTATTTTAATGAAAGTGAAGATACTGTCTCAGACCTTAAAAACACTATTGCAGCTAGTGAAAAGGTAAGAAAAGAGCTCTTTGAGACAACTAAGATGCAGGAAAAATTAGTTCAAGACCTGCAAGACAATACATAGGTGAACAATGTAAGACTAATAGGCATCAATGAGAAAGGAGTCTATACAAATGACATAAAAAAGGATATGAGCAGAAGTAACAACAGAAAACTTTCCAAATATGGGGATACAGTCTGACATTTAGGTAAATTAAACCTATACAAATGCAAATAACATCAACACAATTAAAACTACCCAGACATAATAATAAAGATCACAGAAATTAAGCATAAGAGCACTATACTAAAAGATACTAGAGAAAAGAAACAGATAACATTTAAAGGAAAACTCATCAGAATAATGATAGGTTGTCTTCACAAACCATCAAGTCAAGAAGACCATTGAGGAAAGTAACAAAAGTCATGCAAGAAAAAAATTGCAACCGTACTGATATACCCTACAAAAGTCTCTTTCAAGTTTAATGGAGCAGTGAAATGCTTCCATGACAAAAGACTAAAGAATTTCATGATGACAAAGTGAACCCTACACACACTATTGAAAGATATTCTGGAAAGGGACCAAAATGAGCACAACTCCATGAATGAGCATGGAAAAATCCCACCAAATAGGACAAACAGCTATTTATTCTTCAATAAAAAAAAACAAAAACAAAAACAAAAAAAAAAAAAAAAAAAAAAAAAAAAAAAAAAAAAAAAAAAAAAAAAAAAAAAAAAAAAAAAAAAAAAAAAAAAAAAAAAAAAAAAAAAAAAAAAAAAAAAAAAAAAAAAAAAAAAAAAAAAAAAACACAAGAGAAAAACAGGTATTTAACAGCCGGTTAACAACATGTCAAACATAAGTGCGGAGATTTCAATTATAGTCATCAACGTTAAATTGGACTCAATTTACCAATTAGAACAAACAGCCTGTCTGAGTGGATCTGGAAGTAAAATCCAACAATACGTTTTATGCAGGAAACACACTTAACTCATAAAGAAATTCTTATGCTGAAAGTTAAGGGATGGAAAGCAATACTACATGCACCAGGATTCAACAAATGCAGGGGTAGCAATCCTGTGCTCAGACAGTCTGAAATAAGCAAGAATGATCAAAAGAAATTAAGAAGACCCTTATATTTAAGAAGAAGAGGTATCAGTCATAAATACGTATGCACCCAACGTAGGAACACACAAATATATAAGACAAATCTCAATGGACATGAAAAATCTACAATCCAATACCACAGTCTTAATAGGAGACTTACCCCATCAACCCCCTCCCCAAAAATAGGTTAAGTAGCAAAAACATTAGCAAAGAGGTAGCAGAAATGAACCAGACTTTTGAACAAATGTAATCAGTGGACAGAGTGTTCCACCGAAGCACATCTGAATAAACATTCTTTTCAGCTGCACATGAGATGTTTTGTAAAATAGACCATATACTATTCCATAGGTCATACTTAAGTGTATGCAGGTAAACAGAAATTATCCCATGCATATTACCTTATCACAGTGCAAGGAAACTGGAAATAAATAACAAAAGAAATCACAAAAATCCCATAAATACATGTAAATTAAACAACACCCTCCTCAGCAGCCAATGGGTAAAATATGAAATTAAATAAGAAATTAAACAATACCTACAATTCCACCAAAATTCAAGCACAACTTATCAGAATTTATGGGATGCAATGAAATCAGTTCTTAGAGAAAAATTATGCCTATAATCTCACACATTAGGAAAACAGAAGAGGAACAAATAAATACCATAATGCTGCACATCATATGTCTAGAAACTGAAGCGCCACCTGAGCCCAAAGTCCAAAGAAGGGAGAAAACTATAAAGACTGGACTAGAAATTGATGCTAATTTGAAAAAGAAAACTACAATGAATTAAATAATCAGGAAACTGGTTCTTTGAAAGATTAAATAAAATTGATGAGCCCCTAGATAATCTTATTAAAAAGAGGAAAGAAAAACCTCAGATTCAAGCAATAAGGAATGAAAAGGTTGAAATTACCACAGACCCTGTGGAAATTAATCAGTAGCTATTTTGAGCATCTTTACTTTCACAGAGTCAAAGATAGAGAAAAAATGGACAGATTTCTAGAAAGGTACAAATTACCAAAACTGAATCAAGAGGATACTACAACTCCAATAACCCAATAACAATCAGTGTAATTCAACATGTAATAAAAATCTTATCAATAAAGAAAAGCCCAGTTCCTGAAGGATTCACAGATGAATTCCACAAGAAATTTACAGAACATATAATTCCAATATTCGTCAAAGTGTTCAAAGAAATTGAACAGAAAACAATTCACCCAAAATCATTCCTTGAGGCAAATATTATACTGATACCAAAACCAGAGAAAGATGCAACTAACATGAGAACTATAGGCCAAACTCCCTCATGAAAATAGGTGCAAATATCCTCAAAAATCCTAGCAAACAGAATACAGAAAATCATCAAGAAGATTATACACCATGGCCAGGTGGATTTATCCCAGGGATGCAAGGGTGGGTCAGCATACACAAATCTATAAATGTAATACACTATATCAATAGAGCCAAATCCAAACAAACCATAATCAGACCAATTGATGCAGAAACGGCTTTTGACAAAGTCCAATACTCATTTACGATCAAATCCCTATAGAAAATTAGAATAGATGTCTTCTATCTCAATCTGCTAAAAACCATGCCTGAGAATCCAACTCCAATTATAATTCTAAAGGGAAAACGTTGAAATATTTTTTATTCTCAGATGAGGTAGACACAATGATTTCATCTAACGCCACTCCTGTTCAATATAATTCTGGAATCATTAGCTAGAGCCTTTAGGCAATAGAGAGAGATAAGAATAGATAAAGAAGTTCAACTATCATTATTTGAAAATGATGTGATACTCTACTTGGAAGACCCAAAAAACTCCACTGAGAAGCACCTAGAATTAATAAACAAACTCAGGAGCTTACCAGATTACAAAGTCAATACCCAAAATCCAATATAATACCTGTACACAAAAAACAAATACACTGATAGAGAAGTTAGAGAAACTGTACCCTTTATAATAGCACCATGAAAAGTGAATACTTATGAATTAATCTAACAAAAGAAGTAAACTATCAATTCAGTGGAAAGTAAAGTACTCTGAAAAAAAGAGATCATGGAGGAGTACAGAAAATGGAAAGTCAGTCCTTGCTCCTGGAGAGGAAGAACCAACATTGTGAAAATGACCATACTCCTAGAATTATTGTTCAGATGTAATGCAATCCCTATCAAAATTCTTCCGACATACCTCGCAGATCTAGAAAAATCATTCTTAAATTTTTTTTGGAATGAGAAAAATCTCAAACAGCAAAGGGAATCCTGGGCAATAAAGGCAAGGCAGGAGCCATTATGATCCCTGACTTGAAATTGTACTAGACAGTTTCTGTGACAAGGTGAGCATGGTATTGGCAAAAAATGCACCTGTGGACAATAGAATAGTTTAGAAGATGCCGAATACAACTACAAACACACTCAGCCATCTTATCTTTGAAAAGGGGGCCAAATATTTTCACTGGAAGCAAGACAACCTCTTGAACAAATGGTGCTGGAAAGACTGACTCTCTAGCCGGGCGTGGTGGCGCATGCCTGTAATCCCAGCACTAGGGAGGCTGAGGCAGGAGGATTGTTGTGAGTTCGAGACCAGCCTGAGCTACAAAGTGAGCTTAAGGCCAGCCTGAACTACACAGTGAGACCCTGTCTCAAAAAAGACAAAAAAAAAAAAAAAAGACTGACTCTCTATATGCTGAATAGTTAAACTTGACCAGGGTCTATCAACATGCCCGAAACTAAAATCAAAATGGATTAAAGATCTAAACATGAAAACAGAAACTCTGAATCTCTGGGAAGAGATAGTAGGTGGAAATCTTGAAAATATAGGTTTATGCACACATTTCATGAACAAAAATCAAACTGCACAGGAAATACTTGAAAGAATTAACTGGGACATTGTCCTACTGAGAAGTTTCTTCATGTGAAAAGAAATTACCCACAGAATGAGAATGCAATCCACAAATTTGAAAAAAATCTTAGCTAGTAATACCTCAAACAAAAGTCATCTATCTAGAATATATAGTGAACTAAAAAACATTAAGGCCCCAAAATTTAAGGAAACAATCCCAAAGTGGGAATCTGAGATGAACACTTATTTCTCAGAGGAAGAATTGCAAGAGGTAAATAAATACATGGAAAAAAGTACTCCACATCACTGGCCACTTAAGAACTTCAAATTGAAACAACATTGAGATATAATCTCACCAGAGAAAAAATGACTATCAATAAGAAATCAATCAACAACAAATGTGGAAGAGGCTGTGGGGAGAAAGGAACCCTTCTCCACTGCTAGTGAGAATGTAGACAGCTGCACCCATTATGGAAATCTGTGTGGAGACCCATCAAAAAGCTAGGGCTGGAAATCCCATTCAATCCAGCTAATCCCCATCTGGGAATTTTCGTAAAAGAACTGAATACATCATATCATAATGATCTATGTGTGCCTATGTTTATAGCAGCACAATTTGTGATAGCCAAATCTCAGAAACAACCAAAATGCCTGTCACCCACAGAATGAATGAAAAAGATGTGGTGTTTCTATACAATGGAATATTACTCAGCTACAAAGAAAAATAAACTTGAAGCCTTCATATATACATGGAAGCAATGTGACGATACACTTGTAAGTGAAATAAATCAAACCTACATGTGTAAATATCACAATGTCTCCCAAGTTAAAAACTCAAAAGAAGAAATAAAAATTGAAAGGTATAACAAACACATTGAAATGAAAAGATTTAACAACAAAGAGAGAGCAAGGATAAAAGTTAGGCAATAAGGTAGGTGCAAAACCGTACATGTATGTATACAAGACGGATAATCAATAGTCCTAAGAATTGCTATCAGGCTTTTGAAAATAACAGTTAATGAGTAGAACTCTCAGTCTGACTAGCTCTGTACGTTGATATCTGTGAACTAAGCAAGTACACTGAGGACAGCAATGTGTAACACTAAAACTGTGCTTGAAATGCCGGTTGTCTGGGTCTTCTAAATGTGTATCATTTCTATTGTCATATCAATTATTTCTATACTCTCTGAATTAATTTTTTAAAAGGTAATAAAAGGAAATGAGAGACAAGAACAAAAGTTTAAGATTTCTTGAAAGCGTATATTAATATTCAATCATATGTTCCACCTTTCATGATTATGTCTGTTAATCTGAGCAACAGATTTGATGATAAATAGAGATAATATATCAAGCAATGTTAATCAGATATTCTTGTTCTGAAAATCTGTAACATATGTATGTTATATACTACCCTGTTTCTGTCTTTGCTTTGTGATTTTTGCTTTTGTTTTTACACTTCAAAATAAAAGAAAATTATAAATAATTTCACAGTTACAACCTCAATACAGAAGAAACATATGCTCATTTACAACAAAAGAAATAAACCTTTGCACTTATCAATAAATACATTAGTCTAATATATCTGCAAGAAGTAAAAATATAACCAAATAATTCTCAGCTATGCAATCATACTGGGAAGGACCTTGAATATGAGGTTTTGTGACATATGCATGAAATAGCAATAACCATGTTAACATTAGACAGTGAATTTGAAAATAATTTTTCTAAGTATATAAATACACATCATCTATGTCAATGATTTAATGTATTCACATTTCCATAGCTTCCTAACAATGTCATAGACATATGGCTATGTTAACTCTTACTGTAATATGACATTTTATTTATTCTTAACCTGCTAAAATCTCAAGAAATCTTCAGGGTAAAATAGCAATAAATTACTTTTTTGAAGAGTATAGATATACTTTAATCTGATCTTACAATTATTTTTTCTCTAATGTGCTGGAAAAGGAATTATTTATTAAAAATGCATAAAATCAGCTCCAATTAAATTCAACCAGTTACTGACACCGGCTAGGCAAGAGCAGTGCCAGTCATTAGCAGGCAATTTTCAGGCACATTTCCACTTATTTCACCTTTGAATTGCTCCCCAGCTATTGCTCACTTGCTCCACAGCATTGCCAATAGAGTTTAGCTAAGTGTGAGGCCTCCCTGTCAAGGCCCTCAGTATTGTTTTGCTAAATGTTTGGAGAATAATTATTCCCCTGAGGTTATACCATGCTCGGTGCAATGTGTGCTGTGAAGTCTGACCAAAAATTACAATTGACCTAAGTCTGTTCACCTGCCAAATCAAACAGAAGGATTTTTTTTTCTCCTAAAATAGTTCAGGTACACAAAAGAAGGACTTTTGAGTATTTTTCTTTGATTTTAGGTTTTAAATGCACAGCTCCCTGAAGTGATTACCATGCTATTTAAATCAGGACTGGAAAACATTGACTAACATTGATGCTTTGTTCTTTTTCCTAGGTATTGCACACTATTGAAAATAACATATTTTAAGTTGTTTAAATTGGGTTAATTTTCTGTAATGGGATTAGACTGATGTAATTTACAATGATCTGATATCAAGGGATTTCTTCAGCATTTGGTGGCATATAAACAGATGAAATAGATTGGACAAAATTTAGAAAGCCTAACAATGAAATGCATATTCACATTACAAATGTTACTAAATAGTACCAAACATGATACAAAATAATTCTTATCTGAAAATAACAGAATATGCTTGACTTCTTCTATGGTATGTGATGTTTTTCTGGTATCACTAATGAACATTTACACAAAAGTCCTTTGAAAATCCTAATTAAGACTGTCCCAAAGATCCAATGGGGGGGTAGGGTGGCAAGGAGGGGGAGAGAGAGAGAGAGGTATTAAAATACTGGATAATAGTAGGAAATAAATGGGTGATTCTGGGCCAGTGAGATAGTGTAGTGAACTAAGCTTCTGTTTAGGCAAGTGCAGGGATTGGTGTTAAATATTCTGAGCACCACATGGTAGAGCCAGTTCCATCTCCAGGACCCAGCCACTGAGCCCAAACATGGTGGTGCACCTCTGTAACCCTGGCACTGGGGAGTCTGAAAACTGGAGGATCATTATGAGTCTGCGTAGAGAGACCTTGCACCAAATACACTAAAAAAATATGATTCTACAATTTTATCAAAATTTCTTGAATTAATGATCGTGCTGTTTTCTATGACCCATACTGGGAAATCAAAGTAACTGGAGATGAATCTTAACGTTTTCTCAATTTGTCTGGTGAATTCTGGAATTACATGGTACTTATTTTATTTTAAAAATGAATATTAAAATTGTACTTAATCTGAGACTTTACAAGTCCAGAATGACAGCAATTGCAACAGTTATTCTTATCCATGACTGTCTTGAGCAGAAAGCCTATGCATACCCCAAATCTCTTTCGTCTACATTACATGACACTTTTCCATACAACACTGAAGTGTCTGAGAACACTTGTAGAAGGGTACGTTCGTGTTATGCTAGGAGAGGTTCACTGTCTTTGTTCTTATGGATAGAAGTTAGACTATCATGAGGGAAATTCTCTTTGAAGGAGGATACCTAACCTAAAATTAGCAGTGACATTACACATGAATAGAAATATGTATATGTACCATACATATATCTGATCACTATATACATATGATGACTATAAATATTATATAATGCTGTTCCATAGAAAATGATTCATCACTTATGCAATATTATACACAATGTAGAATTACAATACATTTTGCTATCCACCTCTCCTTTGAACAGGCTCTGTGATAATCAGAGGAGAGGGATAGAAGGTCAGCAAAACACAGAGCATAAACAGGATCTTAATGAGTCCATTGAGGAGTCAAGGAGATTGCATCTCTGTGGATCTATCTCTAATTTCTGAGGCAATCTAAGTCTATTTTGGTATTCCAAGTGTCTCCTCTCTGATAATACAAAAGTCTGAAGAGTAAGAATGAGGACTAGAGAGGAACTAGAACAAAATATCACCAAAACCCAGTAACACAAATATTAAATGCTATAGCTACATGACCAAAAACCATGAGAAGTTGTGCTGTTGAACAATTCCAATGAAATATTTTATTAATTTTATTGAGAAAAAAAACTGCAATGAGACAGCTTCAAAACAGGTTGGTAGGATATTTACAAAAATTAATACATTGCATATTGTTGTCTTTGTAGCAGTCATTCATAGCACAGGATGCAGACATGATATCCTGTACAAACACTCTTAGTACAAATCTTTCTTCTTATTTAATTAAGAGAAAGTAGCTGTACATCTATCCTAACTATTTTGTTATATTCAAAACAGTCCTTCATTTATACCCTTTTTTCTTTAGTTTTGTCAGAGATGGGTATTCCATTGCCATCCAAATATTGTAGGTGCATGAATTCAGCAAAATATTCCAATATAGTCCCATAGCCCACAATAATAGTGGGTTATCCCACTATTATTGTGGGCTATGGACTGACAATGTCTGAATCTGATGATTTGAGCCTTCCAAAGATCAGCATATTAATATTGGTTCACTTTTCATACCTTGTTTCTATACTTTTCTGTTGGATGGTCATAGATAGAGCTACCATGATCCAAGCATACTTCACAGACATCAGAACTGTGAGCGACATTTTAGATCTAAACCAGAGCACCTTATAATATCTTGTTTTCATATCTGTCAAGTAATGAATTATTATTTATTTATTTATTTATTATTTTTATTTTTTTTGCAGAACCAGGGATTGAACTCAGGCCCTTCACTTGCCAGGGAAGCGCTTATTCCACTGAGCAGTCTCCCCGGCCCCAGTAATGGATTATTTAGATAACTGAAAAACCACAACAAATACAAGGAACATTGTAAAGCTCAAGGTTCCTGAATACATTGAAGTTTCTTTGTAAAACTTAATCAAGGCTGCATTATAACCCATATTTCAAGTAGTTTAAGGTTTGTTTATGACTGTAGAAGATTATGGAAATGATTGTTCAACTTGACTCAATATTTTGCTACTCTTTTTATATGAATAAAACAAGTAGAAATGAATCTTTAGAATGTAATATTTTTATGACATGATAGAACACTATGCAATTTGAAGGAAATATATACATATATATTCATATAGATTTGTGGAACTAACACCATAAGAAAAGTCTGTTAAAAGCAAGAAAGCAAGCATATAAATAAATTGAGGCAAATAATACTTTCAATACATAATTTTGGGAAATAGAATGCAGAATCATTAGATTTTCTGATTGCTTCTAGAAAATTGATTAAATGAGAAATTGAAGGGAAATGCTAATCTGAAGGAGAAAAATTAAAAGTAAAATATTGCCACCCTAATCTTCTTTTTACAGAGAAGATTAAAGATGTTAAAAGTAATGTTGATAATCAGATAGAAGGGGATGAGACCCACTGATTACAAGAGGGATAGAGAATTTCATTACTCTTGTGTAAGAAAAACATGTTTGTTCCGTAGGGGAAAAAATGTGCTTTTCTAGTTAAAGGGATTATGGATAGGTCAGCAAAACACAGAGCATAAAAAGGATCTCAGTGAGTCCATAAACTATTTTTATTTATGGAGCAATAAAAGCTATGTGAATAGTAATCAAAAATTGGATTTTTCAGTAAAGGAAGAAGGGATATAACAAACTGAGTAATGCCAGAATGAAATCTTTGTACTTCTGTCAATGCTATCAGTCTGGAATAGATTATTGTGATATTATAATAACAAAAGTCACAGGAAAATGTTCTTTGGTCTCAAAAATGGAGAACAGTAACTTTGGTTTGGGAAAATAATATGAAGGAATTACATAAGCAACAAAAAATGAGTTATTGACAGCATTTTTTTAAATTGTGGAACTGGGGATTGGACTCAGGCCTTTGCCTGGCAAGTGCTTATTCTACTGAGTAACTTCCCAGCACTGATAGCACTTCTTGAACCAAAAAAAAAGAATAAACTGATGATGACACTTTGGAGAATTCTTCAGTTCTACAGACAAGCTCCATTTCCTTCGGAAGTTGTAATAGCAAGTGCTAAATGTTATTCGGTAATATTTAACTAATATTTTCTAATTTTTCATTGATAACATTAATGCAGAGAGAGAAGTAGCAAAAGTCTAGACTGGATATATACATTTATTAAAGTACAAATATATGCCAAAATATCTTAACAAAATAAAGCTGCTTGCTGTCTGCATTGTTTGCTTGTTAGTTTTGGGAGCAGAATTTTGTTCAGAAGTTCAGTCCAGGTTTGAGTTCCATATAGAGTCTAGGCTGGCCTACAAGTGTCCTGCTACTTCAGCTTACCAAATGCTGAGATGATTATTCTGTGATACCACCATGACAGGATGTTTTCTTTTTCTGTTCTGTATTTTAGGGAAGGGTCTACAGGATGTTCAGTTTCTCACTACTAGATCAGACTCATAATGATCCTCCTGTTTACAGCCTCTGAGTGCTGAGATTACAGGCTCATGCCATCAAGCCCGTTCTCAATCTTGTCTCATTGTGTGCCGGGGTCAGGGCTGGCATGAAAACCCAGGGGGATTGAGTACCCAGCCCAAGTACCTGCTGCCAAGCATTTTAATCCGCTGAGCTATTTGTCTAGCCCAACAGACAAAGTAGATTTGTCTACCCAAAGTAGCATTCGCAAGAGGACTTTCAACAAACTTAGCAGTAACAGCCATTGGATTTGTTGACTCCCTAAATGACTTCAGAGAATTATTTTGACTTCAGAAAATTTAATTACATGTGCTTAACAGTATTGGGCAGGATAATTAAATTTAATACCTACCCCACAAATTCAGGAAATTGTACCCTGGAGAATACAAATGCCTTTTCAAATATCTGAATTACATAACATAGCCGTACTTCATAAAAAATTAGTCATTCAATAAACTAACTGAATAAGAGAATTACTGTGAAATATTTAATAACCGAATAATGCTTTATAAATAGTAAGTCAGGTTAATAATATTCTCTTTGTATACAGAATCAGAATCCAGTGTATTATTTTTATAAGCTATCCAATTACTTCTGAATATCAAACATTTTAGCAAACTTTGGGAATTATGCATATGGTATCATCAGAATCTAAGAACTGCAGTGATAACTAGCAATACTAAGATCAGATAGCTAGTAACTACATAACTAGTAAATTATTCAGATTACAGAAAAGTTAAGAGTATTTATCATTTCCTATCAAAAATAATGTGAGTTGTAGCCGGGCGTGGTGGCGCATGCCTGTAATCCCAGCACTGGGGAGGCTGAGGCAGGAGGATTGTTGTGAGTTCGAGACCAGCCTGAGCTACAAAGTGAGCTTAAGGCCAGCTTGAATTGCATAGTGAGACCCTGTCTCAAAAAGGCAAAAAAAAAAATAATAATAATAATAATAATGTGAGTTGCTAATGGGTCTTATAAGTATCACTCATGGCTAGGGAGATAGTTCAGCAGCATGAGTAGTAAATGTATGTACTCACATTTACACACTCTCACAGACATGATTTATGTTATTGTCCAACAGATATAAAATATGCCAAAAGTCTAACTCAAAAGCATCATTAGATCTGTTGAAGACTAAGATACATTGACATACATTAGTTTCCAATGTTTGGGTAAAATATCTCTATTTTACTAGTGATCCTGAAATCCTATTAAACTGGAGCACATTTAAAGAAAAAACTCTGGCTTTATGTAGGTTACATTGAAATATGAAATATTAATATGATTACATATCAGTATTAACATATAACATCACTGATATTAATATATCATAAATTATTTTCTCATTTGCTCAACTTTTTTGTATCAGAAAAGTAAAAATTGTGATAAAATGAAATTTAAAACAGGCTAGTCAGAGAAAAACAATAATTAATAAACTGAATTTTCTTTTGGGTTAAATGTGTTTCTTGAATGAAATGAATTGTTAGATCTTGTTTTCTCACCCATTCTGTAGTTTGCTTCTTATGATTGGTGAGTTGAAACCATTCACACTGAGGTTTATAACTAATAATTTTTCATGTTGTTTTCCTGTTGTTGGTCCCCTGTCTTTGTCCTCTGTTTAATTGCTTGTCCTGCTCGGCAGTTTCCTCCTATTAAGCTTCTCGTGTTTGTGCTCTTCATCATCTCTTTTTAAGGTATCCTCCAGAGCATTGTGTAGAGTTTGCTTTTGTGGTCATTATTTTCTTCAGTTTTTCTTTGTCATGGAAGTATGTTATTTATTCATTGTTTTTAAAAGACAGTTTTGGGGTCCATCCATCTGTGTGTTGAAGACTGTTGGTTTGCAGGACTTGAAATATCTTACTCCAGGCTTTCCTAACGAGCTTTACTTTATAGGTGATTTATTTCTTCTCTTGAGATGCTTTTAATATTTTTGTGTTGCATTTCTTTCATTTTGATTACTATATAGCTTGGTAATGACTTATTTTGGTCATGGCTGTTTGGAATTCCATATACTTAATTCATTTGTATGTCAAATTATTTATCTCATTTTGGGAACTTTTCTTCCAGTATTTCTGTGAAGAGCTTTTTAATTACTTTTGCACTGTCTCCAGCTTGTTCTCTGACTCCAACCATCTTACATTGTTTTTCTTAATTTCATCTTGTAGATTTTGGATTATTGTTCCATGGTCTTGATATTTAAGATTTCTTGGTCACTGGTCACATTCCTGTCTTCTACATCTGATGTTCTACATTCACCTCCATTAGATTAATATATTCTCAGTAGATTACTACTGAGTATACTGTCAGTGGGATTTTTAATCTCTTGGATTTCTGTTTGAATCTGTTTCATCAATTCCTTTTCTTGTCTATGTTGGGCATTCATGGTTTCCATCATTTTCCTAAGCTCCTATAATTTTGTGTGTCAGTCCACTTTTATGTCTTTCCTTTTGATTGTCATTTGTTTTCATGCCTTAAATACTATTTTTATAAGTCATCTTCCATTTGTGTTTTCACCTCTGCTGCTGTTATTTCAGAGAAT
Source organism: Ctenomys sociabilis (assembly GCA_004027165.1). Classification (NCBI taxonomy): domain Eukaryota; kingdom Metazoa; phylum Chordata; class Mammalia; order Rodentia; family Ctenomyidae; genus Ctenomys; species Ctenomys sociabilis. The sequence goes on from PVKA01011843.1 coordinate 39,320, forward strand.
TCCAGTGATTGGCTTCTGATTTCCTGTTTCTCCTTATGGACTGGACTTATCATGGATAGGCTGTACATTTGGGGATGCATTTTGCTTCTTCCTTTTGTATTTTTCATTTAATTTTGTTTCCTGTATCCATGCTTGTAGGTTTCACTTGTTAAATAGTTTTATCTCTGATGTCTATCTTTTCCCAGGAGATAGATATCTGTTCCTTAGTTTGCCTTCCAGATAGAGGTGATTTTTTGCTCTTTATATTTATCCCGTGATCCTATGTTCCTAACATATTAAGAATGTGGAATTGATATCTATTTGACCAAAGGCCAAATTCATTTTTTTTTTTTTTGGCAGAACCAGGAATTGAACTCAGGCCCTTGCGCTTGCCAGGGAAGTGCTTATTCCACTGAGCCATCTCCCCAGCCCCCTAAAGGCCACACAATCCAGGAACAGGAAGGCAAGAAAGAGCATTGCGGGAGAAAAGAGTCTCTTGCACTGCCTCCTTGTTGCCTTCTCTGACTTGGTAAGGAGGATTCAGGAAGATCGTCTATGTCTGCATGCACACTGACCAATTTACATTAGAAAATAAAAAGTGTTTCATTCAATAGGTCACCTGTAAATAAGGTACCATTATAAAAAAATAATTAATAAAAGGAATGAAATCCAAAAACATAAGCAAGGGCCAGCCAAATATCTCAGCGGATTAAAGCACCTGCAAGCAGGCACAGGAACCAGGGGTTGAATCCCCGGACCTGCTGTGCTGGCCCCGCCCCACAGCACACTATGGCAACTGAGACTAGACATGGTGGCGTGTGCCTGTAATCCCAGCTCTTGGAAGGCTGTGAACAGGTGGATCTCTATGAGTCCAATATAGTAGTGAGACCCTGAATACCCTGTAAACCCTTCCCTAAAATACAAAAAAGAAAAAAATAAATAAAAAAGCAAAATGACATTGCTGTGCTGTTTTTCTCAAATGGAGAAAGAGATAGTAGCAGTGTTCAAACTTACTCCTATTAACAAAGGACAAGTTTTACATCTGGTCTTATTTTGCATATTGATCAACTCACTACCCATGACTGTGAAAAATAGGGATATACTAGAGAATTCCATGAGTTTGTAATGTTCTATATTAAATTCATGCCTTAGTTCTGACAACAGTGTAGTGATTTTAAAAACACGTGTGACAACACAGTAAAGAAATGACTTGTTAAATAAAATATCTTCCTAATTATGTGTGTGTGTATTTAGTAGATAGATAGATAGATAGATAGATAGATAGATAGATAGATAGATAGATATAGCTATTATTTCTGAAATTGGTAGATGAATTAAAATTAATTTTCTAATGTCTGAAATTGTAGTAAGAAATCATAGGCCCGCTGTATGTTTGACACTGGAAGAAAATTGATACTTATAGAATTACTCGTATTTTGCACTAATTCCAAAAGTCAAATTTTCTAGGAGTCTCAGACATAATACTCAATGCATCTTGACAGAGCATGGGTTATATGTAAATTCATACTTGGTATTTTGAAGAATATAGACAAAATAAAATGAAAGATGGCAGTCACTAAAATAATGTTTTTCTTTTATGAGGGTAACAAACCACAAAGAAGAATCTCTGTCCATAGAATCTTTCTTCACAGGTAACATTTTTCCTTTTCTCATAATCTTGTTTGCTCGTCCAGTGTTGAAAATAAAGTAATTATGTCATAATTACAAGGCTTCAAATTTTGTCTTGTTCCTTGGATATACCCTGATGATCAATGAGCCCACAAGTTCTGTGTCTGAGGCCCTCAAATGTAATTAAGTTCTCCTACAGAAAATACATCTTTAGAAAAAATATATAGGTATGCAGAATTAGTGTAATTTATTTTTTGTTCAGAAAAACTGTGACAAAAGCACATGAGAAGCAAATTATATTTTATTTATTCATAAGTAGAAATTAGTACACACTTTTTTTAGCTATACAAAAACTGTGTAATTCAATAACATGTTTTCTACAGAAATATATGTTCAGCAGAGTATGTCCCTAAGGCCTTAATTTAGACTTATAAATTACACTGTTAAATATGGAATAGTGCCCATTCCTGTCTTTGTCATCTGTATCTTTGGTCACTGAAAAAAATAATTGCAAATGGAATAGAAATTTAACTATTGAACATATTGCTTAATAAACAAAATTTGAATCAATGCATAATCATACAGATGATGCTGCGTATATTTTTTTTTTCTGTTGGAAATACAATAGCTCAATTGATAAATCTCATTTGCCCAGAACAAGTTCCAAACTGATCAGCTCTTAACCACAGAAAACCTCAATTATATAACAGACTCCCTGAAGCAACTTACAGCACAATGAATGCTAACAGACATTAATTAGAAGAGTAAAATGTAGCTACTCTGGCCTTCTCACCTTTTTAAAACATGGGGAATTAATAATGAACACAAAGGACGTAGATCTCTGAGTAAACATTCAGAGTATAGACTTCATGGTATCTACTTTCTTCTTCCAGTTTTGTATATCTTTATGGTATTCATATTTATTTTTTAATATTGTCAATAAAATCAAATAAAATGACACCATTAAAATGATATGATTTTAAAGCTTTCAAATATTCATCTTAATACTTTGGAATATGCCATTATGTGGCTATTTATCAAAATAAAATTCCCCCTAAAGCCTGTCACGTATCATGTAGCTTTTTATCAAAATAAAAGTCAAAATATAAGGACAATAACACATTCAATGAAAATAATTCAGAAATGTATATGATCTGGTCCTCTTTATGTTAGAATTGTCTTAATAAATTAAAGAGAGCTAGATGGCTCTTTAAAGGCTATTAAATATTAATATCAACCTGCTGATATATTATCAAGATGTTTAAGCTGACCTATATTTATAAAACCTATGATTTCAAGGAATGTAAAGCAGAAGTTTTGATAAATTCATTCCTATTTCTGTGTACCAGAAAGGGGAAACAAAATAGAAAATTCACACATATACATATTAATGTATACATATATGTGTGTGTAAAATTTCTAAACATTTCGGAAATAGCATAATCGTGTAACATTTACCTTGTAGCTACATAAATGAGTCTGCAAATTTACTTAGCTTTCTTCTGTATTTTGCAAAAGTAAAGGATATAGGATGATAGCAGACATTCAATAGTGAAATGAGAAGGAAATTAATACTGCTAAATATACTAAATACAAAACCAGATGGAGATAAACGATCCTGCTGTATACAGCAGTTATTTTTATGCATGTGAGGAAATAAAAAGACACTAGTTAGATTTAGCATATATAACTATGTAAGCCACTAATTCTTTTTATTATCATTAATCATATATGGGAAGTAAATCCAGGACATGGAAGCACATTTAATTAATTAATTTATGAACTTATTGAACATGAACAACCATTGACTCTTTGTTCCTTGTCCTAAATAGCTGAGCTTGGAGAAAATGAAAACTTCAAATAAAAGAAAGATTAATTTATTACCATCCCCTTTCTCCTCTTCCCTCACTTCACTTATTTTACGTTTCCTCCTCCATTATCTTGGCCTCCACTTCCTGGTTTTTTTTCATCTTTTCGTCTCTTGATCTGTCTTCTTATTAACCATTCTCTTTATATTGTCGCTTATACAGGTTTTCAACAATTTATTTTCTTAGTTACTCTTCTCTCATTGCTGTGACAAATATCTGACACTCAAAATGAGGGAAGGAAAGGTTTATTTAGCTCACAGTTCCTGGAGGTTTCAAGACACTGGCGGAGAAGCTGGGGAGCTGCCGTGTGCAGGATGACTGTCTTCAAATCTCTGAGAAAGCACAGGCCAGACAATTTAACAGTTCTTACCTCCCTGGCCCCTCCCCTCAGGCCCCACCCTGGACCTCTGCCCCCCTCCCCTCAAGCCACTTGTTGCTCCTCCAGCTGTGTCTGCCCATAACTTACATGAGGCTTTAGGGAGACATCTAGACATAAACTGCAACGTTTTGCCTCTGGACCCCCAAAGTCTCATGCACATCCCTTTATCCAAAAAGCATTTTAGCTCATCTCTAAGAGATGCTAAGTCCCAACATTTTCAGCGTTGCTGAAAAGTCCAAGTCCCAAGTCTTCTCCAAGATCCATGGCAAACTCTCAACTTTAAGCCCCTGTACAAATAAAAAGTTAAATACTTCCAATATTCAAAGGTACATGATAAGCATTGCCCTTCCAAAAGGTATACGCAGAAGAATACAAACCACTGGGGTCAAAACTAGTCCAAATTCTAGCAGGGCAAACATTAAGAACATCCAAACTTGTAGAACATTCAAAGCAATCTGTGGCAAATTGTGAACTCATGGTAGCTCCCATGGCTTTTCTCTTAGGCCAACTTTGCTCCCTCTTCACAGTTTCCTTAGATGATCCACATTCCTGGCTTTTCCAGACTTCTGGGGTTTCCACTGAATAGGATTCTCTCTCACAGCTTCACACACTGCCCTCTCAGGTGCACACTGCCTGGCCTCAAAGGCCTTCTTTCTGAAATATTGGTGGAAGCCTTCTTAACCTCAGAACTCCTGCATTCTGCATGAGCCTAAAACCAATGCCAGGTAGACGATTCCAAGGTCTGCTGCCAGCTGCAGCAGTAACCAGGCCTTCCTCTCTCTTGGCTGTAGCAGTTGAGTGCTGGATCACTGAACACTCTGACCCTGATCCCAAGGAGTAAATTCTTTATGCCAGTGTCGTTCTGGAATGTAGTGTGGCTGCTGCCTGCATTCTGAAACCTGGTGCGGCCATCATTTCCATTCTGGAACATAGGGCTCTGCAGATTTCTCCTCAAAGCAAAGTCCCTTATGCTTGGGGTTCTGAGGCTGCAAAGGGTGAGAATCTGCCACCTGCTGTGACACCCTCAGCCATCCTTTCCATTCTCTTGTTCCTTCTGGGCAGTGGAGATCCTCTTAGCTCCATCTTTTCTTTCCACTTGGTGCTCAACATAAACCTGACTGAAAGCCCCCAACAATAGCCGTGCCACTGCCCCAACATTTGACTGCTTTGAGATTTCCTTTGAAAGATTGAACAGTCCTCCATGTTTAATCTCAATCTCAGGCAAAGTCTCTAGACACGGGTGAAATTCAGACAATCGTTCTGCCAAACCAAAACACAACTGATCTGGTGTCCAACAACCAATGCAGTCCTTCTTCCCAGCAGAAGTCTCCCCAGCCTGGTCTTCAGAGTTTGGCTTTCTATCAATCTTTCGGTCTGAGCTCTGATCACAGTCTCCCTTACAGAACAGCCGAAGCTGTTCCAGCACTTCTCTTATAGGTGACATTTCCAAACTCTTCCTATCTCTTCCCATAAGCCATTCCCAAAAGCTTGTAATCCACATCATCAGGTATAGCCACAGCAATGACCACACTTCTCTGGTACCAAATTCTGTCTTAATTATTCCTCTGTCATTGCTGGGACAAATACCTGACACTCAAAATGAGGGAAGGAAAGGTTTATTTAGCTCACAATTACTGGAGGCTTCAAGACACTGGAGGAGAAGCTAGAGTGCTGTTGTGTCCAGGATGACCTTCTCTGCATCTCTGAGAAAGCACAGGCTAGCCAGTTTAATGGTCCACACCTCACTGGTCCCACCTCTTGGGCCCACCACTGGTCCTCTGGCCCTACCCTTTAAGCCAGTCATTGCTTCTCCAACTGTGTCTGCCCCATAACTTACATGAGGCATTGGGGGAGACAGCCATAACACTTATCATTTTAAAATATATTGCACATGAGGGGCTGGGGAGATGGCTCAGTGGAATAAGTGCTTCCCTGGCAAACATAAGGGCCTGAGTTCAATCCCCAGTTCTGCCAAAAAAAAAAAAGAAAAAAAATATATATAATATATATATATATAATATATATATATAATATATATGTGTGTGTGTGTGTGTGTGTGTGTGTGTCTGTGTGTGTTTGTTGTGCAATATGTATCTGATTGGTAATAAGTTGAATATAAAGAAAAAATAGTTTGCTTGAGTGTTGAAATGTATTGGAAGAAGGTTAATAAAGAAATCATCAATTATATTGCCTGAACCACTTGAACATCAGCCATATTGTGAAATGCAGAACATGTCCTAAAGTCCTTTCTAAGGGAAGCAATCACATTAACAAGTGCAGACTCACACTACTTTTTAAACAGTTCATTTCAGAGGCAGTCTCTCTTTCTTAAGGAGTTTTTTGAAAGAATTTAAAACAGAGAAAACCAAGTGTATGTGAATGGAAAGATAGGCAGACTGACAGGTAGATAAATGATAGGTGGCTAGAAGTGGAGACTTACTTATTTTCCCTCTGAGACTGTACTGGGCTTGGTTGCTTGGTGAGATGCCCTCGTAACTCAAACTGAGGTTATGAAGAGCTGTACAGTCCTGTTCCTGTGCTAACTGAGGGTAATAGAGAAGGGGAACATTCAATGTGATCTCACGGGAAGTGTGGAATTTGACATAAAAGGACGGGGTACATAAATAAATGTCACAAAAGCAGTTCATACAGGAACTGCTTAAAATGTAACAATGTGACAGAAAATACTCGACTCTGCAAAGTTATCTTCGGAGTACTGTGTAAAATGTTCTTTGGATCACGAGGTAGATCTTTAATGCCTTCTTTTTCTCTTTGCAATCCTGGGGATCAAAGCCAGGATCACATGTGCATTAGGCAACGAATTTACAACTGAAGAGTATTTTCAATTCACTGGTTTCTTTAGAATGCTTATCTCCATATATTCTTCACTCCATGGTGGCAACTACCGTCTAAGAGGGATTTTTCTCAACTACTGTCTAAGAGGGATTTTTCTCAACTACCAACGTAGTATTTATATTGACATTGAACTCAGAAAGTGATACTCGGAGATACTTCAGCCACAGACACACAGCTGAAATGTTTGAAGCTAATAGCAGGACAGAACCAAAATAATTTCTGGATATACTTGAATGGAATTATTATTATGTGCTATATATATTCAGTTAATCTGTCGTGACATTTATATTTCAGGGAATTCCTTGATTCTTACGATACTCATAGTTACCTTTCCATAGTCATGGGAAATGGTAAGTTTAAGTGAGAGAGTTGCACCAGCAAGCGATACTCTTTATCATTTTATTCAAGTTCTGTATCACAAAATGAACACAGAAGAACACTGGGAGAGATTCAGAAACTCTTGTGTTTAACTTTTAATTGGACATATGTTAATTTTGTCATAGCTTTATAAATTTCCTAAGTCTATATATTCTATGGATAAAGTTTGGAAATAGAATAAAATTATTTGGATATGGATTCCCCTTAAGAATTTACAGTATTAAGGTTCACATTAAGATTCAAAGCCTAGGGCCAGCCAGATAGTTCAATGGATTAAAGCTTAGGCAGAAGCAGAGCTCTGGATTTATTTCCAAGCATGCCATGCTAGCCTTGCCTCCAGGTCACACTGAGACAGTGAGTGAGACTAGGTGTAGTGGCACGTGCCTGTAATCCCAGCACTTAGGAGGCTGAAAATAGGAGGATCACTATGAGTCCAACCTGTGTCGAGAGACTCTGTAGACCCTATACATTAAAATTACAAAAAAATCCAAAGCCTATGCTCTCTCTATCTTTCCAAATTTCTACATTTTAAGTGAATCTTGTGGGTTTCTTTGCGGTTTCTTATTATTTTGAAGAGAATAAAGAATGATAAAAGATTGGAAATAATACAGATATCTCAAACCAAGATCCAATTTAAAGGGTCATGTGAAAAAACACTATCAGAAAAAAGTTTGATGCAAAATCAAGTTCTAAGATGAAAAGAAAGATTCACTGAAATATCGTTTTTTATTTCAAATCAATGATAAAACATAATTCCAGTGAAACATCAGTGGTCATAATGGGAAAACTCAGGACCTGGGAGATGGCTCAGTGGAATAAGTGCTTCCCTGGCAAGTGTAAGGGCCAGAGTTCAATCCCAGGTTCTGCCAAAAAAAACAAACAAACAAATAAAAATGATGGGAAAACTCATAGGTAAGATGTTAATTTCCATGCAGATACAAAAAATTGGGTATAAGTAAAGAAAAACAAACTACATGACTGAAAAATAGAATGAATATATATACCTATTGTACCCTAACAATCTCATTAAGTAACTTAATTCATAGTTTTATGAAGATTTTGTATAACCTGTAATTCTTTTTTGTTTGCTCATTTCTTGTGTTTTGTTTTGTTGTACTTGGTTGAACTTTTTTCCATCTATTGTAGCAGAGAAAAACCAAACAGCATTCTCTACGCCATACCTCACTGACCACCTGGTTCATCAACAGAATTTTGTGAAACATACTTTCTTGTTAATTTAAATATTGCTGATAGATACTTTCACCCAATGACAGAGTTAAAGAGTTCTACAAATACCCTACGGCTTGAAAACCTAAGATGTTTCACAACTGTGTTTTTATTTTTTGTTTATCACCTTCTCATCTACTACATAAATGTACTAGTTATCAGTATGATAAAGATAACTAAAAAATCAGTAGGTTAAAAAAAGTATCTTATGTACTTTCCCAGTAAGAAGATACAAAGACTGGCTCAGCTGACTTGTTCTGGTCCTAGAGGCTGAAAGCAGTGTTGCTTCAAAGAGCCATTTTTTGTTATCCCACTTGAAACAGATTATACTTGACTAAGAGAGAGGCATACACCAAAGTTTGAACTTCAGGAGGCAAGGCACACTAGAGCCATATTGGTTACTGGCTATCATACATGACAACACAATCTATTGTAAAAAGATCCTATAATTGACAAAAAATTATAATAACCCACTGATCCACAATAGTTGTGCAAACATTATTGAAATTCTCTTTCTTTTCAAGTATGCAGTAAAAACATAATTATCCTTTGGAAAAGCACAGTAATTCACATACATTAATCAAACTGGCTTATGGTGCTTCTGTTCTGCAGATGAATAAAAGGTGCCCTGGAACTGAAATTTCTCACCGTTTTACCATGTAAATGAAGTGCTTTCAGGAACTCACCAACAGGCGTGTGCATCATGTCTATGAACACTTCTGTGCTACCTTATCAGAGATGAGTAGCTGTGATGGAGATTCCATGGCCTGCAAACCCAAAAGATATTTACCTGGCCTTTTCAAGAAAAGGTTTACAGATCTTAGGTCTGTTCCACACATTGCCTGATATTTCACAATTTGATTTTATCACAGAATAACCTTTGAACTATAGAATGGTGTGACCTAAATAGTCAATCTCATTCTCCCTAACACAAAAATAATGTCCTCCAGGCTGCAAAATGTGTCACTTTCTAGGCAGAACACGTACACACACACACACACACAAACACACACACACAAACACATACACACCCCAAATTGTTTTTGAAAACTTAAGAACAATCAATATTTCACTTTTTCATTGATTGGGATAGAATCTGAATTTTAAAAATCAGCCTGCCTTTAATAAAGTACCTTTATCCTTTTATTTACAATAAACTAGTATCACAAATAGGAGACAAATTACTTGCACAAAGGCCTTTTTCAGTGAATATTAGATTCTTATTTGTTACAATGGATTGTGTTTGCCTATTTTATGTAACCAGAATCAACACATAAAACTCTAAATTTTCAGCTCACATCACACACATAAGTAATTTTTTATAAAACAGCATGTAACACTGGTGCTTGTTGTACTGAGTACTCTCTAACCAGTTTAATTCTACTGGAGAAGAAACGGCATCATTGAAGAATGATATTCAAAATCAAGCTCACTTTAGAGTGCTTCACAGAGCAGATTTTAACAAATATCACTTGAATAATTTTAATCAAATATAATATATGCCAGCATCCCAATTATATAATAGGAATAATGTAACTCAAGATTGAAATTTTTTATGAGCTCTAAAGATTGATAGCATGGTGAAGAAGCTGAAACACTTTAAACACTTGTACATTTTTTTTTATCTCCCTGGACACCAGGAAAGAAGCGGTAACAGGTAAGTCAAAAAAATAGGCAGCTGGAGAGCTAGCTCAGTGGAGTAAGTACTTGCCTAGCAAGTGTAAGGACTTGAGTTCAATTCCCTGTACCGCAAAAAATAAAAATAAAGATTGTTTCTCATAGTGACTTTCATCTCCACAGGTAAAATTTCATCTAAATTTTATTTTATATTTTATGTTTTAAATTTTTTAAAAGAGAACACAAAATAGTATTAAAACAGAAAAACTTACAAGTGATACAGAATTTCATTAAACAAAGTTATATGCATAAATCTGAATTTTAGTTCAGAGGCAGAACTAATGGGAACCTGAATCAGGAGGATCACTCTAAATCTGAGCACTAAGTAGCTCATTTGGTGGCCTGGGCTACATAGAGAGTTCAAGGACACCTTGAACTAAACAACAAGACTCTGTCTCAAAATAAAACTCAAGCCAAACAGAGGAAACCAAGGCAAGTCAAACCAAACGAATCCAGAGTAATCATACAATGCTAGATTCTTTCAGTGAAAAGATGCTTGCTAAAAGCCAAGAAAACAATGTCATGTTGTAAATACATTAATGTGCAGAAATAGAAAATCTGAGTTGGTCAAAAGGGCGTAAATGTGCTAACAAATAGATAAGAATTTTTCTGAGTTGAAATAATGTTTCAGAATCTGTAAATAGAATGAAATTAATAGCACAGATACTCTGAAAAATGTATGACTACACCCATTTATAAATAAAATAGATCCTTTTCTGCTGAATGGGACAGTGAGCAATTTGAGTATTCAGATCCATGTAACATGTGTGCATTGCCTCCACAGTTCCAAGTATTTTACCTAGTTGTTTAATATAATTATTATAAATTTTTTCAATTTATGTCATTCCATCTTATCTCCAAGGAAACAAATTCCAGAGGATTATGTTGCTTAGATGCATACATCTTATCAATCATATAGCCATATTTCACACTCAAATTTTCTAACTCTAAGTGAATTGGCTTCCCTGTATCTAATTTAAGACCTCAGTGCTGTTGAAATATTTCTTATCGTGATGCACAGGAAATAGTGTTGCAGATGTTTTCACAGTGTAACGTGCATAAGATAGTTTCAGACTTAGAGCAATACTCAAAATATTTTGAAAGCATCAAACTACAGAAAGTCAAGTATCTATATTTTATTTTATTATTTATTTATTTATTTTGTATTTTAGGGAAGGGTCTACAGGATGTTCAAGGTCTCACTACTAGATCAGACTCGTAGTGATCCCCCTTTTTACAAGTGCTGGGATTACCAGTGCGTGCTACCATGCCCAGTCTCAATTGTTGTCTCAGCGCGCCTTGGGGGCAGGGCCAGCACAGCAGGCCTGGGGATTAAACCCCTGCTCCTGCCCCTGTTTGCACATGCTTTAATCTACTGAGCTATTTGGCCAAACCTATATTTTTAATGTTTATGTGAATTAATTTGTCTGTACTAATTTGTTTTCTCCTGCACCAAGTGGGGAGGGATATTATTATGGAGGAAAGTCAACCTTACCTGGAAATGGGTCTTAAGTGGCAAGTATAAGACTTTTTAGTATCACAGGAGCTAAAATGGTGGTAGATAATTCAAATGTAAAAGCTGAGTTTTCAAACTACCTTAATTGAAGAAGTGGCCATGTCATCATTAAGTTTTTATGAAGGCAAAATATTTCATTTTCCCCAAAATGTAGAAACAGGCTTTTAGCTAAAGCTAATTAATTTTGTAAGCTTTATTTAGTTATTCTCAAACACTACAAAAATTTCATTCAATGGGAAGTAATTTATTTTTAAATTATTTCATCCATCACATGAATTTTGTTTTTTACCTCTGTAGCTAGATACATTGTTCCAAGCATATATTCCTCAAAATGAACCAGCCTGAGGGACAAAGATATCATGTTTAAACTCAGCCTAGCAATAGAACCACCTGATGAGATCCTGCCTCAAAATAAAACAAAAATAGAGCCTGGGAGACAGCTCAGCAGCATAACCACCTGACTGGCTTGCGTAAACTCTTCAGTTTGATTCTGGCACTGCAAAAAATAAAAATAAAATAAATAAAACAAAAATAAAAAGACCCAAGGGTGTAGTTTAGTGTGAAGACCCTGGGTAAATCCACATTACTTTCAAATATCTTACTAGTTTGTTTAATGCTGCACAGTATTTTGAAGGTTGTATACATCATGAAATCAGATGAAGCAAAACTATTTCCTCAAGTAATTATTATTTCTCTCACTGGAATTACTTAAAACGCATGGTACTAGCTACCTTGAGATATGCACTGCATTAAAATTATCTATGTCGTTGTAGTGGGCAATATAACCCCAAAACCTGCTTATCGTATGTATCTCTAATTGAACAACATAGCTTCCCCATATTTCCCTCTTGCACACTTCCTATAAATATTGTGTTACTCTTCTCAGAGATCAACTTATTAGTTTTTATATATAATTGGGACTATGCATTATTTGTCTGACATGCCTAATTTATTTTGTGTTACATAGGGGCCCAGTTGCACCCATGTTGTGGGAAATGCATTATATCCTCATTTTATGGTAGAAAATATTACATTATTTATGCAAACTCCTTCTTCTCTGTTACCAACAGATAGGTACATGGCTTGTTTCCCTTCTTGTGCTGTTATGGACAGTACTGCAGTAACATTGGAGGCTACCAGTTCTACAATGTCTAGATTTAATTTGCTTTATGTATGCATAAACCAGCTAAGAATTTGCTAGATTATTTAGTAGTTCTATTTTCGATTATTGATGAAACTCTTTACTGTTTTGGATAACAAATCTGTTAATTTACATTGTCACCAATGGAGTGTGAAGTTTCATTTTTTTATACACATCCATCCCAGCACTTATTTCTGTCTTGTGATGGTAGCACTAGTAGTAACTGTAGCAAGGTGATAGCCTGTCATGGCTTTTATTTGCATTTCTCCAGTGATTAGTGATGTTGAAATTCTTTCATGTATTTGATGCCTACCTAAGTATCTTCTTAGAATTTATCTGTTTAAGACCACTGTCTAATTTTAATTGGATGATATTGGTGATGATGGCAATAATGATAATAATGATCAATATATTTGCTTTTATTGTTCAAATGTTAAACTTTTTAATCCATTCTAGATTTTTAACACCTTGCCAGGTATGTAGCTTGTAAATATTTTATCTCATTCCATAGGTTGCTTATTCACCTTTGTTTTCCATCATGTAGAAAATCCTTTAAGTTTGGTTCAATCCTACTCATTACTTTACTTACAATTTATTTTGGAGGTATTATTAAAATTTCTTAGGGGCTGGGAAGATAGCACTGTAGAATATGTACTTGCCTGGCAAGCATAAGGTCCTGACTTCAATGCCCATTACCACACACACAAAAAAAAAAAATCTTCCCATTCAATATTATTACTACTTTTCTATCAGTTGCATGACTTCATTTACATCATTAACATATTTTGAGTTTATTTTGTAATCAATAAGTGATGTGTCAAGTGTCATTGTTCTCTATGTGCACATCTATTTTTTGTAACACCAATTTTTTTAATCTTAGAGAAGGGTCTACAGGGTGTGCAAGGTCTCACTAATAGATCAAATTCATAGTGATGGCCCTGTTTACAGTCTCAAGAGCTGGGATTACAGGCATGCACCAGCACACTCAGTCTCAATTGCCCTCTCAACGCACCCTGGGGACAGTGCTGGCACAGCAAACCCATGGATCAGACTCCCAGCTCCAGTGCCAGCTTGCAGGTGCTCTAATCTGCTGAGCTATTTGATTTTTTTTTTTTTTTTGGTACTTAGTTTTTTGCTTCTTTGCTGAAACACTGACTGCATACAGAGCTGCTTTCTTTTCTGATTGTTCTTGTAGTGATACAGCCAGGGATCTTTCTCCAGGATGACAGTTCTCTGTTGTTTGCAGTTTACAACTTCCAGAATCATGTCACTTAGAAGTGTAATGAAATAGTGTAGAAAAGAAAGCAAGTTCCTTTAAGACACTTAAATTGAAATGTCAGATGTTAAAAAAAAAATACTGGAGATCTACAAGGAAGCTCCAAATCTGTGTGATCTGCTCATGACATTGGGATGACAGCTGTAACTATCTTCTTTAGAAACTTTAGTGCTGTCTTAATCTTACTCATCCTCTGAATAATATGTGAGATCACAGATCTTTGTCCTTATTCAGCTTTATTAGAAATTCCTTTCCTCCTTAAAGTATCAACTCATGCATTTTAATACTCTCATGCATTTTTGTTGCATAATATTCATTCTTTATGGAGTCAGTTACTGTAGTTGTCTTTGATATGACTAAATAGGCTATATTCAATTCTACAGTACAGGTCTCGAATTGTGTTCCTAAGTAATAAAAGTAGATTTTGCTACCTCTAAAAAAATGACATGAGCAACTTCAATAAGTCAAATAAGGTCATATTTTCATAATTTATTGTGTGTGTGTGCATGTGTTTGTGTGTGTGTGTGTGTGTGTGTGTGTGTGTGTGTGTGTCTGTGTCTGTGTGCAGTTTTTCCTGGATATTTTTTACAGACCCTCAAGGACTAATCCACTCATGTTTTGAGAGTAATAAGTCTATTAAAGATGACCCAGGAATGTCCAGCAATATATCTCAGTAGACTAAGCACTTGCTTAGGTAAGTACAGGGACCAGGGTTTGATCACTGGCACCACGTGCTGTGCCAACCCCACTCTAGGGTGCACTGAGAAGGCAATTGAGACTGTGCATGGTGGAGTGCACTTGTAATCCCAGTGCTTGGGAGACTGAAAGCAGGAAAATTACAATGAGTTGGATCTATGTAGGGAGATTCTGTAGACCTTGTACCACACACATTAAAAAAAGTAAATAAAAAGATCAACATGGCCAGTTGAGAGACAAAGTACTTAAAAAAACTGGATTTATTCATTAGCTAATGACTGCAGGAAAAAGATCTGAACTCCTTTCCAATTTGTAAATTGTGTATGCGCTGGTGATTTGGGTAATTCATAGAGAGAATGACACCATGGGTAATATTATGGAACATTATGGGAATCAGAGGACTCAGAGAAGTTGGGAAGTACCAATGTTTATTGATCAGTATAAATTTGATTTTGCCTGATGTGTTTACTAGCAGTCAGCTTTCCATGATGTTATCTAAAATTGTAGCATAAAATTTTCCTCCTGACCAGTATACTGCAGTCTGTTAAATTCCCAGATAGTAGATCTAGTTAGAAGTTCATTGCTTTGCTCCTTAGAAAAATCTTGGTCACTGTCATGCATAACTGGTCACTGCAATACTTACTGTAAGGACCAACCAAAGCCAGCCAAGTACTTGTTTTTGTACTTCCCCTTGTATGCCCTATACAAACAGCCCTTCTCCAACCTTTAGGGCTTAATAGTTTTGGAATGATCTCAGTTAGTACCCACTGACATAAATAAATCTGTCTCCAAATTTTGGGTATCATTTCAGTGTTTCTGCTTGCCCTTGCATGTGGTACATTTGCTAAGGAGACCAACTGTGTTACTACCCTTGGTCATTAGGTGTAACCTTCATGGGTGGAGTCAGGACTTCCCCAGGTACAAATGGAAAGACATGTCCTTGAGATTTCTTCTCTTGAAGGCCTGGAGAAGGCTTGTTGGGTGTCTTTTTTGATCAGCTCACATTGGATACCAAAGGAAGGGGACTGTAGTCTGTATGTTTTTCTGTTTATCTGTCTTTCTTGCCTGATCCAGGTAAGACTACCAGTCACACCCCACTTAGTCTGTCATTCCAGCTCAGCTCAAGCAGGAGAGTCTGATCAACTCATGTCAGGACCAACCTCAAGGGAAGAGGGTGAAATATTTTTACTTCTAAGTGTCTACTAAATTAATATGTGCGTTATTGGAATAGATAGTGTAAACAATAGGTTGTTCTGTCTGTGCTGCATGACTTGAACATGCTGGCACAGGTGGCTAAATGGGCCCTTTCCTGCAGTTCATGGTGACTGACATAGAGCAAATCTCTCATGGTCCTTAACTAAGTCATGCCTAAGACTACTTGAGACACACAGTTAGGGGGGCATATGAATGGTCTGCCTCTATGAGGGGCCCTCACTCTGTGTCACTTGTGCTGTCATTCCAGGGTACACATCAAACCTAAAGTAAGTAGAGAAGGGAACTAAGTAATCCAATGATTCCAGGGCAAAGGGTTTTTCTGAATTATGGAGTAAATAATAAAATCAAACAGCTCAAAAAAAGAAAATAGAGGGCCATTCTTTCTGAGGGCCCTTCCTTGGCGCCCTCACTGACTGCCACAGTTGCTGCCAACACTTATAGTTTCAGTCCCTGCTCCTGACTCACCTACTTTCAGGACACTGAACCTGTTCCAAAGAGACATGGTTTGCAATTGGCCACAGATCCTCTGTTTGGATCCTTTGCTTTTTCTTCTAGTTAAGTGTCAACTCTTATTCCCATCCCAAAATTACTGTCAACAATTCCTTTTTTCAGTTCCATATTTTGACTTAGAACAAATTTAATAGGCAGCTCTGATGACTGAGTTGCTGTCACCTTTCCCAAAGGTGGCCCTTCCTAGAAACCTAAAATCAGAAAAACACTCAGCCCCTATTTGCAAAGAACACAATTCTGGGCTCCAGAGTCAGTTGACCAAGACTCAATCACCAACCTTCTCATTGAGCCTAGTAAATTTCTGATTAATGGCACCCAACCTGCCTGCTGGTAAGGTACATAAACTTTGCTGAAATATGGGGCAGAAAATGGGTACACAAGAAACTTCACAAGTTTCTTGGAGCTGCTGGGTTCTACGGAATCCAGATTCCT
This sequence comes from Ctenomys sociabilis, assembly GCA_004027165.1. NCBI lineage: Eukaryota > Metazoa > Chordata > Mammalia > Rodentia > Ctenomyidae > Ctenomys > Ctenomys sociabilis. Next base: position 56,099 of record PVKA01011843.1, read on the forward strand.
TAGTTGACCATAGCAATGATGTTTACTCAGGCTGTCATCCTCTGTGAGTGCCCATTGGCCTACCTGTGCAGATATTTGGATCTAGTCATAAAGGGCTGCCTTCTCCTTGTTAGTGCCCTGTTGAAGCCATGGTCCTTCGGATAGAAAAACTGACAAGTCCACCTTAGCCTGAGACAAACTTGTCCAGGTGGCACCTCCAGCACTGGACTGCCTGAGTAACTGTGGACCACTCAATCCTGCCACATAACTGGCCACTAAGCTTAGCCCACCATTTGTGAATGCCTGACACTGACTGATAAACAGTTCTTGATTCCAGCAGAGCAAACTTGGACCCCCTGACAGATACTGAATACACCCTGTTTACAGATGGAAGTAGCTCTATCAGGAATGAAGGCCAACATGCTGAATATACATGGTCACCTTGGGGAAAAAATACCTTTTTTGTCAAACTTCCCTGCAGAGACAATCTTTATAGCAAATTACTTCCTACTATTGTTTGGAAACCTGCCACCAATGACACCAAACTGATGCTCAAAATAACCTAGTCCCAAGGCCTAAGCCCTCACTAGGGATATGATTGATTAAAGCACCAAACTTATCAAAAAATAAAACAAGTTGCCTGGCATTCTCAGAAGATAGCCAGCCGTACCTTCTTCATTATTCTGCAAGCTCAAGTCACAACAATGGCACACTATGACTGTAAACAGTTCAGCTTCAGCATCTGAGTCACCAGCCTTGATTTAAAGATACACAGACAGACTTACTGCTCACCCACACCTACACAGACTGGCACCTGGCAATCGCTACTCAAGTTGAGAAGACAACCAAAGTTTATCATGTCCTGCTCTAAAATAAATCATTCCTTGACCATTGACAGTAACAACAGGCCTGCATTTGTACCAGACAACTGAATAGAAAATACATACAGAATTCAGGCCACAAAGCTCTAGAAAAGTTTAAAAACAAAACAAAATAAAACAGAAACAACCTGCATCCAACTCTACAAAAGGTAAAAGGCCAGCTATACCTTTAAACAATCCTGCACACACATATAACTTAAGTACTTGTTAACTATCTCTATCATTTTTAGAAATCTAGCTTTAAATACATCATTCCAGAGTTAAAGGAGCTCATTGAAAAGATCCATGAACAATTTACCTGGCCCATAGAGCTCCTCTCAAGCTCACCATGAAGAGACCACACATACAAAGGCCTGCTCCGGTCACTTCAGGCTCTGACCGGTCCATGCAAGATTGAAGACCGAGGGCACCATTCGCAGCAGCAGTTCATATGTGCTGCTCTTGATTTTTGTGCCAATTTGAATTGTCTACCCTGGATGTTGTTCCCCTGCACTCCTACATGTGCTTCTTGCCTTCACTAGATGGATTATTTATTTATTTATTTATTTATTTATTTATTTATGTATGTATTTATTTATTTCTATTTCTTGGTACAGGGTCTCATTATACAGTTCAGATTCATAGTGATCCTCTTATTTTTATCCTCCCAGCAGCTGAAATTATAGGCATGCACCCCTATGCCTGGACTCCATCTCAGGCTCATCATGCCTTGGAGGTGGGGTTGGCACTACACGTGGTACTTGCTATTGAACCCCAGTATCAGAGCTTGCCTAAGCAGGTGCTTAGTCTGCTGACCTATATTGCCGGCCCTCTATGGACAATTAGTTAAACATTTAACCAAGATTTGATGAAGTCTAAGGCATATTGGACAGATTAACTCTTTTACTCCTTTGCCTGAACAGTTTTTCAGAATAGCCAGACGTAAATCATGGTTCTTCCTAAAAATCAAATGGAGGAAACTCTGATAATAAGGCAATATTGAGCACCTTGGATAGAGCCTATTCTGGGATCACTGATAGCACAAATGTTTCTCCTTCTAGTTAGGCCTTTTCACAAAAAAAATCACATGTAATGTGCCCAGCAAGTATGTGTTGGAGAAACTAAAACAGGAGGGAAATGTAGCAGAAAATCCTCCCTGACCAGCCAGTATTTCAGTTTGTTAATAGCCCAGGTAACAGTTCTGCTTAGAGTTCCTGTTAGTTTGTGTTAGAAACAGCTGGGGGGCTGGGTAGATGGCTCAATGGAATAAGAGCTTCCCTGGCAAGCACAAGGGCTTGAGTTCAATCCCCAGTTCTGCCAAAAAAAAAAAAAAGAAAAGAAACAGCTGGTCACTGTGATGCATAGCTGGGCCCTTTGTTGCATATTGCAAGAATCAATGAAACACAGTCTATCTCTTACATTTGTACTTTTCCCTCCTAGACCCCACAAAAACTTCCTTCCATGAGACTTTAAGGCCTGATATGCGGGGAATGGTCCCAGTCATTTCTCACTGATGGAAAAATCAATTTGCCTCCAAATTCCAGGTGTTGTTTCTGTATTTCTTCTCGCCATTGCAAGATCTTGCCACCACAGCTGGGAGGCATAGGATAATTATTATCCAAATGTATTCATCTTGGGTTTCTGAAAGAGTTGCTCAGGAGTTGTTAGAAATAGCTATGTCTTTTTATACTAAATATTTTTTTAAAAAGGTAATTATGGCTCTAACATAAAATGTATACTGTATACTGACAGTGAATTTTCCTGTCAGCATCAAGCTTTCTCAAGTAGACACAGAACAAGTGAGATTTATATGATAGAACCTTAGGTTGCTACAAACCAATTACTTGCTGGATCAAGTCAGTTAGTGATGAGGTTTAGACAGGCTTTGGATGAGGAGAATTAGGTGTCCTTACTTTAATTGCTTGTTACCTGAAATGTGGGCTGAAGAGATAGCTCAGAGGTCTAACTACCTATCTGGCAAGCACAAGGACCCAGGTTTTTTTCCCTGGTCCCACACGCCATGCTAGCTCTGACCCCAGATGCACTGTGCTGGCAACTGAAACTGGGCATGATGGGGCATGCCCATAATTCCAGCCTTAGGAAGGCTGAGACAGGAGGATCACTGTGCATCTCAACTGCATAGTGAGACCTTGTATCCAATAAGTAAGTTAAAAAATATTTAAAAAATTAAAGAAATGTGAACCTAACTAGTGAGTGGTCCCATTAATAAATGTAATATTGACTATTAGATGGTGTCAAATATGTATCTAAAGCTAGGACATAAGTGTTTCAAAATTGCTTCCTGCCTTGTCTTTTTGAATCAACTTGGAGATGGATATTTGAGGGTAAGGGAAGCTAATGCTATTGGGTGGTTTCAGTTTCCCCACTGTTAATTTTTCTAGGGGGAAGACATAAATGTCCTAGACCCCATACAAATGATCCCCATTGTGTCTCCTTAAAACTATTGACCTATATTTCTGGGGGTATTTGTCAATATTAATTAGGTCACTATAACTTTTATTAGATTATTATGAAGTATAAGATACCTAATACAAATTATATATAGCTTTTCTTTTATTTATAGTACCTAGGATCTAGTCCAGATCCTTTTACATGCTTGGCATGAAGCCTACCACTGTGGAAATTTAAAACAA
>PVKA01011844.1:0-59573 GCA_004027165.1 Ctenomys sociabilis
TGGGGGAGGGAGAGAGATAGACAGACAGACAGATGCTCAATCCTTTCACTGATCCATCAGAAAAGAAAAGCTGGGAATCAGGAAGACTGGGATCCATGCTCCTCATACAAAAATCTCAATATAAAAGTACAGCAGTACTAGAAAATCCCATATTCACACTTTGGAAAACACAAATCCAACTCATGTTTAAAATACCTGAACCACATTCAGAGTTAATCAGAACTTCAGTTCCTGAATATTGTAGGGTTTAACTGATAAGAACTCCTATCTCTCATTTTATGAACAGAGGAAAGATAGTTATAGACTAAATCCTCCTCTGATATTACATGTAGAGGTAAAACACAAAAGAATGAGACAACCCTATTCCCAGGAAGAGAAAAATTGAAGAAAGCATTCTGAGCAGGGATGATAAGACCCAGCTGGTGCCAGGCCCAAGTCACCAGCACTGGGCATGGGAACCTGAGGTACCTTCTTGTCCACATAGAACAGAGACCCCAAGGAAGGACAGAGCTCTTGAAGGCCATGCACTCTAGGCAAGGGACCTAAAGAACTAAACCCATCCCACTAGGAAGACACAGAAAGGTTGTTCTCAAAAACTACTGGGGAAAATGGGACCCCAGATTTCTGTGGACGTGGCTCCAGGCCCATCTTTTGGAGTCCTAGAATCTTAGGTCTAGGAGTTAAGATAACAGTAGTCCAGGACAGGGGAAACCCTCCAGTACTAGGAAAGCAAAGAACAGTGGCTCTTCAGGGATACAGCCACAATCCAGGGCACGTACACCCAAGGAGGGTGTATGGGGGGGCACTATTGAAGAGTTCACCACAAAAATTTTACGACAGAGCTGGGTGGGTGGTATGTGCCTGAAGCTACCAGCCATGCAGGAGATTGAGCCACTAGGCTCATAAATTTGAGGCCATTCTGGGCAACTTGGTGATAATCAATTTCAAAACAAAAAATAAAAAAGGACTCTCGATATTGCTCAGAGGTAGCACCTGCCTAACAGTAGGAGATCTTGGGTTTAGTCCTGAGCATCATTAAAAACAAATAAACTAAACAAAAGCAACTTATAAATGACAGATTGAAAAACCCACCAGCAAGGATCAGTAAACACAATACAACAGAAGTAATATAAAATATCTGCATTTTTAACAGAATTGAAAACTTTTAAAAATGCATTAAAAAAAAACTAAGAAACTAAGTTTTAAAAAGTGTAATGAAGGAAAAGAATTTAGAAGACACAAAAATACTAAGCTTCATAAAGAAGAAAAGAAAGTCCAGGGGGGAGATGGCTCAGCAGAATAAGTGCTTGCCTGGCAAGCGCAAGGACCTGAGTTCAATCCTTGGTTCTTTGAAAAAAGAAAAGAAAATTCTTAGAACTTAAAAAAGCAGGTGAGATATAGCTGAAGAGAGAGGTAGTGAACTCAATGACAGACTCAAATAACTGGAATGTGGCACTAAATGCAGGTATAACGTACACATAATTAAATTTATTTTTGTACAAGAATAAATGTAGAAAAAAAGGGCTGGCCAACTAGCTCAGTGCATTAAAGTGGCCGCAAGCAGGCACAGGGACAGGGCTCCATCCCAGGCCGCCACGCCGGCCCTGCCCTTGGCACATGCCGGGACAGCAGCTGAGCTGGCATGGTGGCACACGCCTGGAATCCCAGCCCTGGGGAGGCTGTAAACAGGAGGGTCAGATCTAGAAGGGAGACCCCGAACCCTGTAGACCCTTCCGTAAAATACAGGGGGGGGGGGGAAGTAATGACAGAGACCAGGATAAATGAATGAAATGGCTCAAAACAGACCCTCATAGGCGTTCCATACAAAAAAATTAGAGAAAAAGCATGAAAATGTCATATTCAGCTAGAGTCATGAGATTGAAAAAGCATATGAAGTCCCAAGTGGGAACAGACAAGTACAAACTTCCTTCTAGAACCAAGGCAATGAACACGGAAAACCAGCACGGGAAAAGGCCTTGAGGGTAAGACGGGAAGTCAGATCCCTGAGAAGCAAGGAGCACAGGCTGACAGCTCATTTCCCTCAGCAACAAACAGCATTAAACTGTCAAAAGAGGCCATTTTGTGAAGAGACGGGGACAGAGCGGCTGCTGCCGCATCACTGACCTCACGTAGCACCAACCGCACACAGAACCTGGGACTGGGAACGGGGGACTGGGAATCGAGTGTCTTCTCTCATCCAGCTCCTATTTTTTTTCCACTGTCAGCAACTTTATCTACAAACACAATGGCTAGCAATGTCACCAACAAGACAGATCCTCGCTCCATGAATCCCCGTGTGTTCACTGGGAATCCGAACACTCTTGTGGTGAAGAAATCAGATATGGAGGCCATCTTCTCGGAAGTATGGTGAAATTGTGGGTTGCTCCATTCATAAGGTAAGCCTTTGCCCAGTATGTGCGAGAGACATGCCTGGGCTGCTGCAGCTGGAGAGGACAGCAGAGTGATTGCTGGCCAGGATTTAGATATTAATCTGGCTGCAGAGCCAGAAGTGAACAGAGGAAAAGCAGGTGTGAAACGGTCTGCAGCGGAGATGCACGGGTCAGCACAGAACACCCTTCTCCATCCCCTCTACTCACCTCCTCTTTTGACTTGAACTATGACTTTCAACGTGATTATTATGACAGGATCTACACTTACAAAGCACGTGTTCCTCCTCCTCCTATTGCTCAGGCAGTGTGTATCAGGAAGCACCTCCTGAAGAGGCAAAAGTGGCTTCAGTTCTAAGAGTGGCCAGCAAGGACCTTCGTCCAGATCTGCAAAGTTCAGAGGTGATGACCTTCAGGCCACTGAGAAGGAGCTGACCCAGATAAAACAAAAAATGGATTCTTTACTGGAAAGCCTGGAGAAAACTGAAGAGCAGAGCAAACAAGCAGTGGGGGTGAAGAATGCTAAGACCGAAGAGGAGCAGAACAGCACCTCCCAGGAGAAAGGTGAGGCTAAGGTGAAGACGGAGCCTCAGGGGGCTGCGGGCGACTCTGCTGAGGAGGGCGTCTACTGCATGATGATGAAGATCGGGCAGAGGACCAGCTGGCGTTGATCAAGGATGATGGATAAGAGGCTGAGAAGGACAGGATGGCAGACTCTTCAGCACATGGCTGGGCTTACAGGTCTTGTCCCATTACTTCTTTATCTAGGCGCTTGCCCAAGATCACAATTTCCCCAGGTCCTCTCCCCTGGTGTCTTCCGCACACGCTCACTGTTCTCCCTGTGTCCCACCATGTTCATAACTGCCCTGTGCCTGGTACCATTTTCAATTCCTTTGATGCTCCTAGCAGTTTTGTTAAGTCTTGTCCTATAATTTTTGCTTTTTAATTTTGATACTTCTTTATGACTGAACAATAAAAAGGTTGTATGGCTTTTATCAGCTGTCTCCACATTAATCTCTCATTATGCAGGCAGTGTAGTGATTTCCATTTATACATGATTTCAGTAGTTGCTTCCCTATCTCATTAGCGTAGCATCTGAATGCAGCTTTGTTTGACTTAAGAGTTACGTGTATCACCCCACATCAGGTACTTTGTGGGGTTGTTAAACACAAATGTAACATTGTGTCTTAGTGAATGAGAGCATGTCAAATGCATCCTCTAGAAAACTCAGCTTAATAGTCTTTGTTTTCTAACAAAAAAAGTTGATATTGTGGGTTATTTTTTGTGAACACCTGATGTTTGGGATCCTTTTTCTCAAAATAACCAAGTCTTTATTAAACCATGAAAAAAAGAAAAACTGTCAAAAGATAGACATACTTGCCTCTTTCTATACCCAGCTAAACTAACATATAATAAAAAGTGAGGGAAAAAAAAGATATTTTCAGATAAACAACAAAACCTGAGTGTTTACTATTCAGAACCTGTTGGTATAATAACAAAAATTACTTTAGAAATTTAAAAAAATCACATGCAAAGTGAAGAATTAAGATGACACAGCAATGCTTAAGTAAAACAGGAGTGAACATGTGACTAAATATAGGTGACTTCTAAAAACTAAATGAATACAAAACTTTATATAGCTACCAAGACTACTTTCATTATATAGAATATACTCACACTTCTGCTGTATGGTGTGTGTATGTAAAACACATTGTTGATTTCCTCTTAAGAACAATGTAAGTTCCCAAAATAAAAGACGTTTATTTTGACTGTTAGAAAATTCAGGGTGAAATTAGTAATTCATTTGCAAATAATGCTGTAGGATTTTGGACATGGGATTTTGGACAAGCTCTGCTTCTAAGAGATCATCCTCTTCCCTTTGTTCTGATTTCTTTATTCTGGCGCAGTAGCCTAATGAAATAAGAATGAAGCACAGCTGCTCTTGCAACTACATGGACACCAACCACCCATCTTGGCTTATTACAAACAGGAGGAGGCTACTGGGATGTGGCCTACTTTGAGTAACTGTAAAACTGCAGAAGCAGCTTAGTATGCTTAAAAACAGAGCAACAGCTCATCAATCCTACTTGGGAACAAAAAGCCACCCGGAGAAGACTGAAGTGGTCACTAGGCTATTCCCAGTGCGTACCACTTGACACTCGATTTGCATGTCAGAGAGCCCTTCTTTGAAATAACCACACTTGTGCAAAGGCAAGCCCTTCTGAAAAGAGATCAGCAGAAAAAGCTTATCCACAGTTACAGAATTAGTTGAAAGTAACCAGCTCCTGGAGCAGGATAAACCACTCCATGCAAATACTTTCATAAAGACTCTGTATTAATGCAAATATTATGTTTGCCTTTTATTTTAATGCAAACGGCATCTGTTTTGCACAGTCCCTGCCATCACTTTGTAGTCTGTGCTGAGGCCCAACTGAGCTCCAGCTGTGCTTTAGTGTTTGGAGCAGATTTCCAGAGATGCAGAGGGCACAAAGTAGTCCTCCAGAGAAAATAAGCAAGAAGGCTCCCTGGGCTTCCAGAACACTGTTTCTCTTTCTAGGCAGGAAAGAAACAAATTCAAGAATGAATTTCAGAATTTACTTCAGCAGAGGTCTGGATTTATGTGTAAAATTTCTCTTTTTTAAAAAGTTTACTTAGGAAAAAAATTACAATTGCTTCTTCTAAATTCCTTTGCAAAGGAAAAGTATATTCAGAAGGACACACGGGTTGAAAAATAAAAACTAGGTGGCAGCAGGCAGAGCACCTGGCTGGCTAAGGCTGGCCAGCCACATTCTCCTCTTGTAGGGGACAGGACGCCAACCTCTCCCTGTCAGTGCTGACGCTGGCCAGCCACATTCTCCTCTTGTAGGGGACAGGACGCCAACCTCTCCCTGTCAGTGCTGACCTCTAAGGTGTCTCCACTATTGCTTTTCTACTTGCTTCTAAACAGCGAGAGAGCTGTTGGGACTGTTTTTAGGTGGTGCTTCATTTTTGTTTTATCCATGGCATTGCAAAAGACTGTCTGGATACTAGACTGGTAGGTGGATAAGTCAATCTATGTATGAGGAAACTGATAATGTGAAGAAAATGACCTGAGGTTCTTCTGGTCTCAAATCTCAAATCTCTGCTCAACCAAGAGAACGTGGCAACAGTCTGATATCAAAGCACTATTAGCACTGATGTCACTAGTTCATTTCCAAGATTGGACTATGTGCCCTGTGGGATGCACTCACAAGGGAAAAACCTGCCATACTCAGAATGTCTCAAAATAGATACCTATTTCCACATAAGCCAGCTCGCACTAAACCCCCAAGCATCCACTTAGACATTCCGGGGCATAAATAACAGGCAAGGCGTTCTAATGACTGTACTGACTGCTACCTCATTAATCCCACTTCCAGCTGGCTGGTTTCCCCACAGATGCTGCTGACCATCTCATGCTTTTCTCCTCTTCCTCTAATCCATGCAGAAGGGATCTTACTTTTGACAGAAAAGTCTCAGGGCGTCATTATATAATGGACAGACATTTCCTTGAAGACACAAGACTAGTTAACAGAATGATAAAGAAATACAGAACAAACAAAAGGCCAGAGGGTGAGTCCTACACTCAAAGCCTTTTCCACTGAGGTCTTCTGTAGGGCTCTTTGCTATTTGTCCAGAACTTTCAAGATCTCTAAGTACTATCTCTGGGATGCCACACACCAGACCAAGAGTACGGAGGGAAGAAAAGAAAAACGTGATCCATGTTCCAATTCGAAGAAATACCTAAGAATAAAAAAAAACTCCAAAGTGATGCGTGAGTGGCTACATCCTTGAATGGAGGGAAAGGGCAATGGCACATGTGTGCCCCAAGCACCAACCAGAAACAGCCTGCAGTTTATGCTGCTGGGAGAGGCCACCATCCCTCACCTCAAATTACTCCAATAGACTTTGTGGCCATACACCTAACACATATGTGCACACACACCCACAGCATAAAGAAAGACCACTCAATAGGAACAAAACCTGAGCGCTATGGAAAGAGAGCCTCAGATGCTACAGAACAGCTGTTGCTACGGCTTAGAGCCACACTGCCCCCAAAGGTTTATGCAGGGCTCTGGAAGGGGACTGCATCATGAGGGTGCTCCACTTACCAGCGCCTTCATCTGCAGATCAGCTCACAGCAAAAAGTGCCCCCAGGATGCAGGGCCTGGCTGGGCGCTGAAGGCACTGGGCACCCACCCTGGGAGGGCACAGCCCCCTCCGGGCCCCGCTCTCCTTTCGGCTTCCGGCTGCCTAAGGTGAGCAGCCTTTCCTGCCATGCCCTTCTACCACAATAGCCCTGCTCTGGAGCCCACTGCCAGTGGACTACATTCCCTCAGCAAAGAGCTAAAGCAAACCTTTCCTCTTTGAAGGTGCAAGTATCAGGCACTTCGATCTAGCGCTGGGAAGCCTGACTGATACACCTGCTCTATCCCATGGTCAGTGAACAACAGTTTCAGAGCAGAAAGTTGGTGACATTCTAGTAATACTAAAAGATAATACAATTTAAGATTCTGTGGTAGATCAAGAAACAAAACATCAAAATGAACAAAGATTTTGAAATTTAAGAAGAATTTTAGCAAAAAATTTTAGCAAGGAATTAGAAACTTAAAAAAGAATCCTAACACTAAAATATTCAATAGTTTAAATTAATGGTCCAATTATTTAACAGATGAGACACAGCTAAAGCAAAGAAGTGTTTAGGAAGCCTGGTCATAAGGATGTGTCCACAGAAGGCCACTAGAAGGAGGGTGGAGAAACAGGCTACAGGGAGGCAGGCAGAGAAGAGACACTGGGGCAAAGTGCTTGTTAATGTGAACAACTACAGCAAAGACAAAAATGTACAACAGGACAACTGCTGTTCAATGTCTATCATCTTGGTTTTTTTCTTGAACTTCTGTATGGTTTCTAATTTTTAGTATTTTTTATTCTCTTTAAGATTAAAAAAAAAAGGTGAAAAGGTGTATCGTAATGAGAAAAATGCCTTTCAGAATTTACTTAAACTGATGAATGATACCAAGCAAAATTTTTGAAAACCAAAATGGCCATAAAATTTAGGAGGGGCTGATTATTCTCAAAGGACAACCAGCAGAACAAGTGGTAATTTCCCTACAGAAACACATAAGCCAGGAAACAATGACATTTTCAACATGTACAACACTGCCTAAAAGTGCACTGTTAAAATTTAATCCTAATCTAGCATGAGCTATCAGACTTGAAAGTGAAATAAAGGCATTCTCTAACAAAAACAAATAATCTGTTCTCAAAAAAACCCTTTATAGTCATTCTCAGACGTAAGACCAAAATGGAAGGCCAACATAAAGGCCAAAAGACAGGTCCCACGTGTGGATAAGCAGAACCAACTAGATAATGGCACAGGACACGGGGCCAGGAGTCAGCCCACAGCAAGATGCAGATAGAAATATGCTACAGCTGAGGGCATTGAATACTAAAAAGCTCTAGTTATGAGCTAAGATGGCCACACTGCACTGAAAAGTCTGAACTCAAAAATCAGCCTAAATACGTACTTACGCTTATATTTACAAGTATAACGAATAAAGCTCTAAAAAGTATACTTTCAAATATTTATAAATAAGCAAAAAGAAGTTGGTGTAACTATATTACTATCAGAATGCCTTTCGTAAAGATATAAAGGTAATAAAGGTATTTTGTTTACTTTTTATTTTTATGTAAAGGTATTTTGATCAAAATATAATTAAGCTAAAAACCAGTACGACAAAAGAACTACGAAACTTGTATAAAAAACAATGGACAAGAGAGATTGCTCTGCCCCAAACACTAAAGGTCATGAAGTAAAGAAACATGCTGCCTGTGTTCCACAGCTAAAACATGCAGGACAGACCCAGAAATTTCACAACTATTGATGAAATTGAAAAACTGCTAAAAAAAAAAACCTATCAATACTGACACAACATATAGAAGACTTGAATAGTCCAATAACTTCTAAGACATATGATCTGAAAATTAAGATATCCCACAAAGCTTATGGAGGTTTCACAGGAAACTTCTACTATGTTTTCAATTAAGAAATAATTTCAATCTTATACAGTATCATCCAGGTAATTTAAAAAAAAAGGACTCAGCTTTTTTCATGGAACAGCATTTCCTTGATATGAAAAATTGATAAAAATTATAAGAAAAATAATTATATGCTAAATGTGGTCATTACCATAAAAGCAAGTATCAATCTAATAGTAAACCAAATTAAAAAACATACAGAAAAGATATGGCCCCTTGGTCAACTGTTGGGTTTAGAATTGAAAGTCTGGTTTAATACAATTTTCAAGACAATATAACTTACCACTTTAACAAAATAAGAAAATTTACACCATACTAATAAGGACAAGAGAGGAATGTGTAAAACTTAACATGCACCCCTGGGGAGCGGGGGCCTTTAAGGCGCTTGGAAAAGAGTCACCTAGCTGAGCTGCTAGAGGGCACAGGCAAAGCCAGACAGACCTGAAGCCAAGGGCCAGTCCACAGGGCACAGCACTAGTTCCCCTGAGACTCGGCCAGAGGAGAAGGCAGACTATAGCGATGCATGAAGGCAGGACAAAGAAAGTGACACAAAGGAATAGAACACGACTTTCATCATTTGCACTCAGCTCGTAGGAAATCAAGAAGAACCCACAGATTACTAGAACTAGTAGTTTAACAGTCAATACAAACAGGGGCAATATACAGAAATCTACTGTGTTTCTACACGCAACAGCCAAATAAAACTACAAAAATATCAATGATAATGGGATTAAAGACATTAAGTATCTAGGGGAAAACATCTGACAAAAAGGTGTGGCAGTGTCCAGGAGAGGCCACTGCTGGTCTTGGAGCACCTGGCACCTGGCTCAGGGAGCCCTCACGGGGTTCCCCCCAAGCTCCTCCCTCCCCCAGCTTTCCCAATTCCTGGTCCATTGAAAGTGTTCCCACAGGCTTCAACCACGGAAGTACCCACATGATTGTTCACTGGCAGCTTCTTCATTAGTGTTACTAGTAAAAAGACTGATGAACAGGATTGGATCCACTTGTACCGCTGTGGTTCAGCTGCCTGGCAGTAACTGAGGAATTGTACCCTATCCTGAATGCGCTGAAATGCTACGGCCAGAGCAATCTCTCTCAACATTACCTCAAAGCTTTCCTGACCACAACCCACAGCACTGCCCTTCCTATGTGGGAACACAGTGCTTAATTACGCAGGGAACAGCGAGTCACAGGTTTTACACGACTCATCCTTCTTGGGTTTGACTCAAGTTCTACCCTGCCTCTTTTCACAGTCTTCTTGGCCTCCTCACACTTCACCAGCCACAATTTGGTCCCTGCAAGTCAGCAGCATCCAATGCCACATTGCTTTCCATCCTTCCTGTCCCCTAGCACCACAGCCCTAGGTGCACCTCCTGCACAGCCCCTGGATGCCCTGCTTGGCTCCTGGGGACCTTCTACATCTTCTGTTATGGAACTGAGGTTTTAAAGCTTACACTGTGGCAGTCTGCATGGCTGTCATGTTGCTGTCAGCATACTACACCACTCTGGTGCAGGAGCTCACAAAGCTCACAGCTACACCGACACAGGAGGGCACTAGGATGCTGCAAATGCAGCTGCCTGCACGACACCTAAGGCAATCTCCTGAAGTGGAGTTCTGCATTCTTACCTGTGTGCAGTTGTGTATTCTTAGGGTCCCCAGGGTCCAAGACCCAAGTCAACACTCATCTCCACCTAAAGAGCAGCACCCAGGAGCACCCAAGGATCCCCTCATGGACAACTCCTCAGGGCCCCAAATAGGTGGAGGGATCCTAAGTCTAGGAGTGTAGGGGCCCTGCACTCAAAGAAGCCTTTTCCTATCAAAGGCCAGAGGTCAGCAGGTCTGTCTGAGGAGTTTGCACCCAGAATGGCAGGCAGCCTGGAGGCAGGAAAAGTGGCCTGGCATGGGTGGGCATGCAAAGGGGAGCCTCAATACTGTACATATGCCATGCTCAAGTGAGTATCCTCCAAGGTCCATGTGCATTAGGGTTATTAGTCTCCATGGCAATGTTGTGGGAGGTGATGGAAAGTAGGGAGGGCCCTGGTGGCAAGTCCTTAGGCCCTTACGAGAGGGGGACACAGCGTCTACCAGAGGGGATGTTGGCACTCCTGTCTAACTGCTTCTGGTTTCACTTTCTCCTACTGTTACTATGCACCACACACCAGAGGTGACACCCCACCAACCCTACACTGCGATGTCTGGACTACAAACCTCCAAACCCCAAAGCTGCAGGAAGTTCTTCTTCCTAGGATGAAGGTCTCAGGAATCCTATTACAGGATGCAAAGCTAAGTGATGCTGCATCTCCTCACTAGCTGGGGAAAGCACGCTGCAAAGGTGAAGGCCAAGCTGGTGTCTTGAGAGGGTGGCCAAGGACCAAGGGGTGGAAAGACAGCACGCCTGCTCCCCTCGCACCAGGGCTTTCTTGCAGCACCTCCTAACTCCACACTAGGGCGCCACTTTGGGAAGATGAGAAACTCATTCCATTGAAGCTCAGATAAAGGAGATCCAAGTGTCCTGTTCAAGGGTGGCTCCACACAGACGGCATGTCCGAGCTGCCCACACACACCAGCAATGACTTGCTCTGATATACTTGCCTTCACATGCGTGGTGGTACTGTATAGCAAGGCACGGACTGTGGGCCAGGTGTGAGGTGCAGCCCAGGCTCGCAGGTCACAATGCTCTGGGACAGTCTGGCCCATGTCCCAGACACAGCTCAAAGCCTCCCACTCTCACCACAGCATAGAGCGTCCCAACTGGCCTCTCCCTCCTCCAGAGCCTACAGTGGCTCCATGGCACACTGCTGCACATCTGCTGGTCAGGGTAACTGAATCCTACATCTCGGTGGTCTCACCATGGCCCACGCCTGGGCTCGAGCCCCAGTCCCTTCCCCAGGAAAGGCAGGAGGCAGCTCCCTCTCCTGAACCTGGGGAGCACACAAGGGCACCCACCCTGTCACCTGGCTTCCTAGGAGGAGAGCATGCCAGGCCACAGCGCTGCAGCCCGACAGGCACAGCATGGTCTGGGCCACAATCTCCACTGCACTGGGATGTAACAGCTCACACCAGTCTTCAGGGAACATACTGTTCTCCATGAGCATGTGTGTGCCTGTGCACTGTGGGATGGGCTGGGGGTGGGCATAAGATCAATACCTCTTAGGCAGTCCTATAAAGGCAGAGGTGTAAGGTGAGAGTGACTGCAAACTCCAAGTTCTCTACAAGAAACCAACTCCACTCCTGAGTGCTCTGCAAGCCCTGCCTACCATGCCATATGGTTAGTTGCCTAGCTAGGGAGATCTCAGACGAAGCCCCACAGGGTGCCTCATTCAAACCCACAACAAGAATAACCAGAGTATGTCCAGGCCACCCTCAGAGGCACAGCAAACCTCGGCACCTATAGCTTCTAGCTGGGTGAGGCGCTGTTCCTGCACCTCCGCAATGCCTAAGCAGAACGATGAGATGCCTGCCAACTACTCCCAAGGCTTGCCGGTATGCTAGATAACATGTACACACACATAGGGCCCCTGGGGACTGCCCAGTTCCTCCTGTACCTGGGGAGGCAAAGGAGGCTGGACAGAGCATCTTCTTTGGAGGTAGCCTCCTGAGGGCAGAGGAGATCGGGGTGCTGGCCTTGGGGTAGCAGCAGAATGCATACACAGCAAAGCAGGGCATATGGTGCTAAAGAACACAGTGTAAGTTGTGAGAGCAAAACTGTGGGCCAGGTGGGGCTGTCCTCTGAAGAGGCCATGAAATTAGGCCTGCACAGTCTTTGGGCCTTCCTTTGATGAATAGATGTCCTTATAGCTTCTACAGATGGGAAAGAAGGAGCAGGACAGGGCAGCCAGCACCCTTCGAGGTTGACCTCGCCAGCCTGGCCACAGCACATCCATCCCTCACTCTTGGCAACAGTTGACTGACAGGTGGCTCCTTCCAGGCTGTCTGCCAGCAAAGTCTGGTGCCAGGCTGAGCCAGGTCAGCTGAGGTATCTGGTAAACTGTGTGTCCGGAGTGGCTTGAGGTCACCTGGGCACTCTGAAAGTACCCTGAGGACATGCATCTTCCTCTGAAGACCACACAGTGAGTGTCCAACAGTCTGAACCCTACCATTACCTCTTGACTCCAGAATCCAAGGAGGAAATGTTGGATGGTTCCACCTGTAGGCAGGGGACACTGGCCACCTCCACCCATGAGCAGGGGACACAGGCCACCTCCACCAAGGAGCATGTGATTACTTGCATGGAGTCTCATCTATGGAATCTTTACTTCCATGATGTGAGATAAAATTTTAGCGAGATCACAAAAACCCTGGCTTAGCATCAGTGGCCATAAGAAAACACTTTGGCATAGAACTGCTTCAATACCCAGCACTGCAAAACAAAGAAGCAACAGCAACCACAAAAAATAAAACCGGAGTAGCAATTTGTTTCTCCAAGGAATTTTAAACGGATGAGATGTATTTTCTTTGTGATTTTAAAAATAATGAGGTAGAGAGATGAGAGAGAAGCTTTTGTGAAGACAGATGACAGTCTAATTAGAAACACATTAGGATTTTCTGAAATCACCCCATTCCTTGCTTGACTAAGTCTGAGATGAGGTAATGCCACTGTCTCACAAGATTGATCTCTGCCACAGCCAGGAAAGTCCCAGGTGCCAGGCCAGCAACGCACTGCCCCTCTCATAGTTGAACATCAGGCTCCTCCACCCCACCCTCCTCCACCTTGCCAGGCAAGCACGAGGCCCCAAGAGCGGCAGGCGACCAGTACAGGGCCCCTACAGGGCCGGTGTGTGCACCCCACAGGCTGTGTCCCCTCCAAGCGCTTGGACCTGAAACCTGCTCCCTGCCTGGAGACCTCAGGACAGCTACAGAGAGCCTGTTAGAGCATTCCATGATACAGACAGCTCGCTGAAGCACGTGTGCCACCTGTTTGCCACATCTGTCCAGGTACTAGAAGGAGGTACCAGGACCTAGCCTGCTCTCTGGGGCACATGGGCACCCCAGTGAGCAGGTAAGCAGGAAGTTCTGGGAAGTGGATGTCTCAAGGGAAGGTCCAAGCACCCCCAAAGCCTAACTAGAAGGACCTGTGCTCTGTGAAAGACCCACCTGGAATCCCACAAAATCCAGGGTACATGTGGGCACCTTTGGCAGAGAAACATTTAATGTTGAAAGATGGAGCCTTACATTTCGGGTCAATGAAAAAGGCCTATCTGCCTGTCTAGGCTTGAAGTAATACCAGCAGACAAATACCACTATAAGGACCACAGCCAAACACAAAATACTGCATCTCCTCACTACCTGCTGTGCTGGGCCCCAGCCTCTACCCCAGAAATCAGGACGGTTCCAAAAGCACAGGGTAAGACACAGCCACACCTGCCTGATGAGTTCCCTGCCCTTCTCCACCCAACAGCAAGCCATACATACCCCCGAGCAGGCTGATACTTCCCTGCTCACAGTACTGCCTGGGGTGGAGAGT
Organism: Ctenomys sociabilis; assembly: GCA_004027165.1. Classification (NCBI taxonomy): domain Eukaryota; kingdom Metazoa; phylum Chordata; class Mammalia; order Rodentia; family Ctenomyidae; genus Ctenomys; species Ctenomys sociabilis. The sequence goes on from PVKA01011844.1 coordinate 13,910, forward strand.
GACTGGCAGAACACATCCCTCTACCAGGCAGGCTAGGCGCCTCTGTACCCCATAATCCCCACAGACAGTGCTGAAAGGGGGAAGAACAAGGAAGTAAGCGGATAGCTGGTCTCCAGGAGCTTGGTGCAATCACCCAACAGGTACATTCTAAAAGCCCACGGGGGAAGAGCGAAGGAGGTGAGGATTGTGGAAGGAGTTGGAAGGTGCCGGCCTCATAGGAAGGGACTCCCTAAGACAGAGGATGATGGCAGCCACGCTGTTATCCTGAGTGAACAGTGCACCACCTGGGGGACCTGGGTCATCTAGTGTGTATATCCCCCACTCTCTAGAGAAGCTAAGCTCAGTGAAGACCAGTCCCCATCCTTTGGCTGCTCCTCGGGCACAAGCACCCGAAGGGCCTGCCAGGAGCAGTGGCAAGCCAAGGAAGGAGCTCAGTGAGAAGATGAAATGGAGGCCACCTGGGAGACGGGGCCAGGTCAACCCCCCAAAAGGGGGACACTTACAAGCTCAAAGGACTCAGCCTGTGTGCTGCCATTTAACTCATCCCCATCTGTCCAGCCCACAGATGTGCCTCATTGAAGGTTAAATTTGGTTTCGGTTTGCAAGTTTAAGCAGAGGCACTTCTAAATGCAACTCACATTTATGAGTGTGCAGAAAGCGAATGGGGACAGGAAATGGTTTTGTTTGGTTGGGTTTTAAATGTCTGTTAAGAATGTGCTAATGTTTGACTCTTCATTAAGGTCACTGGACAGATGTGATGGTTTATCTTGGAAAAAGACATGTGGTTGCCCAAGGTTTTGACAGACACCAGCCACAGCCAATCAGGAGGGAGAAGGAACCAGGCCCACCTGGCACCAGTCACACAGGACTTCAGGACAGAACTCTGCGCACCCTGTGAGGACCAAGGTGCTCAGGAGTGTGCAGGAGAAGACTCTGCTCCAGGTGTACACAGGCCTGAGGGACCTGGCACTTCCAGGGCTGCTCCCCTGTCTGCGCTTCCTCCCCGGGGGAGCCCCATCAGCACCCTCTTCAGCTCCCCCTGGGGATTACACCAATCCAGACACCCTGTGCAGTCTGCTTCCTGGCAATGTTGTTCTTTTCCCTTTAGGCTGGAAGTCACGTCTCCGAACAGGTTCAGAGAAGCTTGGGATGGACTCTCCTCCCAATACCCATCACTCCCACCACCAAGCCGACTGAAGCCTGAAGTGGAGCACTAGGACCTGGCTGCAGAGATAGCAGGGCCATGAGGCATCACCCAAGGGGAGACTGGGTCACCTTGATGCCCCACGTGTCAAATGAGTCCTCCCACATAGGTGTGCTCACACCATGGACAAGTATGGGGGGGGAGGTGTCACAGATCCTAACAATGTTCCAGTGGTTTCTTAAACAGCAACAAAACTGCTTTATTTTTTTTCCTTCCATTTGTGATTTCTTAGCAAATATAGCAAAAGATTTGTGTCAGGAAGTAAATCTCTGACAGCAATGAGTACGGTTTTAAAAGCTCTCTACCCTGAGCAGTTTAGGCTTGCAGTAGCAAGGAGGCTATCCCTGGTGGAAGACACTGTCTGCCCCGTAGTACCAAGGATTGCCCCCCCTGATCCAATCTGGACATGCTGCCATCACTGGCTGGGTGGGGGCACCTCGGACATATTCAGGCTCCTGGGAGAAGACATTTGCACCACACTGTGGGAACTGAGGCTCAGCATGAGATCCATGCACACACTGGAATGAGTGAGTAGCCCTTGAGGGCTATGCATCCAGGCGGCCTTGCCTGCCTGCTCGCTCAGGGACTGGCTCTGAATAAACTTGTCCATTACCCTACGAAGGGACAGGGTCCCTCAGCCACCAGAGCTCTGGCAAGGACCCAGAGCAATTAGAGGTGCACATCCACTTGTAGCCCACTCTCTGGATCCTCTCTGTGGGGAAGGAAGCTGTGGGCAGGCTAGGAAGACAGGCCAACCTCGGTGTGCATGGTCCAGGGAACCTGCCCCTGCCCCCTCCCACACACCCCGTGAAGGTGAAAGAGGACAAGGGGTGAGTTCCTGGGCAAGGTCCCTCCATCTCAAGAAGTGGCCCTGCGGAGCAGTGTCTGCATCCTTGGAGCCCATGAGCACCTAGGAGGTGACAGATGCACCATCTCGACAGAAACTGGACACAGCCTCCAGGAGCCACAGTAGTGCAGCCAGAGGAAGGCCCTGTTACAAGCTGGAAAGGCCATAGGAACCTCACATCACTGTCCAAGAACCAGGGGCCCCTGGGACTTCCACCTTCAACATTGGGATTGCTCTTCTCTCAACAACAAAGGAGAGTAAGAATTCCTCAGACACTAGCACCCTGCCCTGAATGCCCTTGAAGCCTATGCATGCCCTTCTTGTACCTTGAGGAACACGGGAGGCCTAGACCTTCCTCTGCCTGGGTTCTCCCACTCAGTCAGAGCCTTGAGACACAGGAGGCAGTAGAAATGGGGTGGAAGCAAACCCATGAACTTCTATGCATGCTGTGCATGGGACAAGTGACCAGCTTGACCCAAGCTCTGAGCTGGCCAGCTCTAAATGACCATGAAGGTCACACCAGTACACTGAGGTGCCTAATGAAATTTCTAGGGCTGTTCTTAAGATAACACGCAGAGGTTATGAAGCTCCCAGAGCATTCTGCTATGTCCTGCAGAGTGAAGGAGCATGAACGAGGTAGGCACTGCTCCAGCACTGCTTGTAACCCATCTTGTGCTGTCCTAGCACAGTGGCATGGCCAACCTCCAGTGTTCCCACTCCTGCTGCCCAGGCTCCAGGACAGTGGCAGCTGACACAGGCGGGACATGCATACACCACTGTGGACATGGTGAACACGGCAGGCACACAACGGGCATTCACATGTGTGGGCAGCTGCTGACTCAAGAGCTACCTGCTACCCACACAATGTTGGTGCAGTAAGTGTCCTCTTGGGGTTCCTACCCATGGCCTAGAAAGCAGCGGTGACTGCCTGCCTCTCTGGCTCAGGGCAGTGTCCATCCACAGTGCCTAGTATTCCACTCCACAGACAGCAATTCATGATCATGAAGACCTTGCTTGCCCTCCTTAGCAAAGCCCACATCACACCAGTCACCTAATACAGACCCTCACATGGAAAGGACTGACCGGTCACGTCTGAAATGCTGCACATTTCACAGCCTAGCAGCTGCCAGGGGTTCCTGAATACAACATATAGTTAGTGAAGGCCTCTCAAATGCCATAACTGTTCCCGGAAGTGCTCTGCAAAGCATTAGAGAGTTGTGAATATAAGAAACTAGCCACAAACCAGAAATGTCAAACCACAGCTTGTAACCCTTCCTCTTGAGGAACTGGCAAGGTGCAGCTCTCCATTTGGGCCAGGAGGTCTCCCACTGGCACCCCCCACATCTAGGTGGTCTCTTCAAGGTGAAAGGGAATGATATGGGTCCCAGGAGGTATCAATAGGAAACCAGATCTAAACCCCAAAGTCAGTGGCAGAGTCCCTGCCTCACATCTCAGGGTGTTCATATCCACAGGGAGTTTCCAAAGGCTCTGTGTCCCATAATGAACCCACCAACAGGGGAAACTTCCATCTGTAAATTACCCAGAGCCTCCAGAATATTTTGGAACATTTGTGGGGAGTACAGAACTTAATGCTGCAATCCCAATACCAATGGACGTTCATAACATGACGCAGATGCCAACAAACTGCACAATAACAATGAAAAAGTACAGTCAAAAAAAAACTCAACAAAGAAACTCAGCTTTCTCTGAGAACCTTCAATTTACTTGGCTGTTTTCCCATGGACATTCAATTAAAAACAACTGTGGGAAAGCGAAGCCAGCCTCTGCGAATGGCAGAAGCCAGCCAGGCCATAGCACAGGCTGATCATGAAGACCTCATCCTAGCAGCCTGAGAAGCCTTCAAGCATTCACATCTGAAATAAGCTAGAGGCTGGACCCCAAAGGAGGTCTACACCACCACTCTCCTCCAAAGCGAGTCCAACAAATGCCTCAGAAGACACCAGCGCACAAGCAACAAAAGAAAAAAACACAAAGAGGACACCACCAAAATTAGAAACTTCTGTGTTTCAAAGACACCACCCTGAAAGTGAAAAGAACTCACAGAATGGGAAAAAAATATTTGGAAACTGCCTATCTGCATAAAGAAGCTACATGCAGAATACCTATAATTCCACAATAAAAACACAAGTAATACAAAAGTGAGAAATGTCTGGAGACATAGCTCAGCAGCACAGCACCTGCCTGGTAAGCACAAGGTCCTGAGTTCAATTACTGGTAGCTGCCCCCCACCAAAAAAAAGACAAATTATTTAAAAAGACATTTCTCCAGAGATATACAAATGGCCAGTAAGTCTGCAAAAAGATCTCCACATCCTTAGTCAGCTGGGAATGCAAAGCAAAAGCAAGATGAAACACTACTTCCCACCCACTACGATGTCCATGATCAAAAGGACAGGACAAGCAATGACCCTGGAGCATAGCCCAGCTGTCCACACTCAACCCACAGGTGCATCCACCCAGTGGCTATGGTCTCCACAACCCAGTGCCATTTGACCTTGGCAGAGCATGGCAGCCTGAGTCTCCAGATCTCCGGATGGCCCCACACTGGTTCTCGCTGTTCCCCCCTTGGCGTGAGCTCTATCTTCCTTCCTGAAATGGCTTCTTCACTCCCTATAGACATGGCCAGACAGCCACCTTGATGCCTACACATGCAGAGGTCTGAACTGGGTGTGGGGGAGGAACAGCTACAGCCCCAAGATGACCACTTCCTCATCCCACAACTTGTAAATAGATGGCAGGACTTGGCTGTGGGGTCAAGAAGCGGAGGTAACCATCAGACAAATGGCTGATTCCAGTCTGAGGCTAGGAACTGTACAAGGGGACAAGGAGCCTTGTCATAAAAGGACCAGCCAAACGGCTCAGCACATTAAAGCACCCGCAAGCAAGTACAGGGATCAGGGGTTTGATCCCAGGCCTGCCATGCAGGCTCTGCCCCTGGAGCACGCTGAGACAGCAATGGAGCCTGGGAGTGGTGGCACGCGTGTAATCCCAGATCTTGGGAGGCAGCATATAGGTGGATCACTACCAGTCCAATCTAGAAGTGAAACCCTGAACACCCTGTAAACACCTTCTCTAAAATTAAAAAAAAAAAAAAAAAAACAGGCACAGACTTATATCAAAATATACTTAAATCCATGAGTTCACAATTAACCTAAGAAGTAAATGATAAAATGTATTTGTTACCTTTACATCACATAAGTCAAATAGCTCATTATGACAAACACCAAACTGCAGAGCAGAGGAGGGACTTTCCCTCACCAGTCTCAGAAAACCCTTCCTGTAGTCCCCAGGAACAAGGGAGCCAGATCATGCCCATGGACATGGGGACCTCCTATGCAACAGTTCTTCTCCCTGGCCCCCACTGGGCCTGATGCAGCCTCCAACCTGGTCAGCAGGTTACACAAGCAGACAGTGAGGACAGTATTCAACAGCACTACATGGCCTGTGCAGTGAAGTCCTAACGTGGCACCTTAACAGGACAACCAGCTGTGTTCCTTAACAAATGGCAGTGTTTGCACATGGGTGAGAGAAAGACAGCAGAGGGTAGGGGGAGGGCACTGTAGGTAAATGAATTGTAAGTGACACCATGGCCCGTCACAACCTATGGACGTTATTTAATACTTAGCTAAACGATCACCCACATATATGCACAGCTGAGCATGATGGTACATACTGCTACTCCAGCTAGTCAGGAGGAGGGCCAGGAGGAGTTCAAAGCCAGCCTGAAGAACCGTATGGAGATCTTATCTCAAAATAAAAAAAGCAAGGAGTGAGAGCTGGGGATTTAGCCCATGGTAGAGCACCAATAGGCTATACCAGAAAAAACCTAAACAGTGTTAGAGACAACAATGACTTGTGGGTTGACAATACCAAGGAACAGCTGTACAGCTATATGTTAAGGGGTCTTACCTCCTAGGTATGTTATGACAGCTAAAACTGATACAGGGCCAGGGACATGACTCAGTGGAATAAGCACTTCCCTGGCAAGCACAAGGGACCCTGAGTTCTGACCAAAAAAAAAAAAAAACACCTGATACAAAGGCCAGCTGTGGGGTAGGGAGTGTGGATGCGTAGGACTGGCTGGCCCTCACTGCAGATGGTGAGCATGGCCTGGTCGATCATTGATCTATGATCTTTTGCTTTGGTAAACGTTTGAGATTTTCTGTAATAAAAAGCAAACAGACCCCTGGGTTTGGATTCAGCTGCCACTGCCATGGCACACGAAGACACTTCAGGAAGCTGCAAGCACATCCCTGAGCTCAGGGCTCCTGAGGTGACCCTGAGGTGTGTGGACAGGGACTTCAGAAGATGGAGCAGCCTGTGACCATTTTGGAGTAGTTCCTGTCTAACCCAAAGGTGGAAAAACGAGGACCCTGGCCCAGGGACCTGGCCTCCTGTGAAGGATGAGTGTCAGACCCACGCAGAGCCACAGTGCTGCTCTCTCGAGTCCAGCTGCAACAGTGACTAACTGGCAACTAGGACTCAGCGTGCTCTAGTAGCTGATTCAACATAACAAAGGTAAGTTTTACAGTAAAAATGAGAACATAATCTGCCTACTTCAAACGAAACGAACCACAGGGCTGGAGGCCTCAGGGAGCTCTGGCCATGGCTGGGGCTCACTAGGCCAGGCCCACAGCAGAGATGCCACTGTGCCTCGATGAGGACAGAGCTTTTCCTGAAAGCTGCTGCAGAAGGCTCAGAAGCCCCGGCTGAATGCGGCTCTTTCCTCAGGCTGACAGAGCAGACCACAATCCCACCCGCCCTGCACCCAGTGGGAACAGGCCCCCTCACTGTTTCTCTGGGCTGGGGGGTGTGGGGCAGTGACATCCCTTTTTAATTAAGTTTTTTTACAAGGAATCTTTTCAAAGAGCCAAGTCCTAAAATTATTTTGTGCAACAGGGAAGGAAAGATCAGTGGACCTGCTTTCAGTTGTAAACATTCCCAGAGCTGTAAGTGCGTCTTGCTCGCCGCAGAATTCCACATAGGAAACCAGTAAACAGCAGAGCAAGCTATAATCACCATCTCCCATCTCCTGCTTGGCTAGCAGTGGTTTTAGGAGGGGAAAAGAGGCTTGGGCTGGGCCGGAAGCCTAGAGGGCCAGTGGCTGCATAGGCCCATGGCCCGGACCACCAGGGCGAGCATGCAGGCCAGCCTTCTGAGGCCGTCCCTGGCAAATGTCCTTTCTGGACACTGAACTGCTGGCAAAGTCTTGCTCATGGCTGCTTTCTTCACATGTGGTTTGATTGACGCAAATCAAGAGGCAAGCAAATGATTCATAATTGTCCAAGCACTGGGCTCACACAGAAGTGGCACCAGCTCAGATTTGATGATTCACCAAGACAGGACCACATCTTAGAGACACTGCCAACCTGAACTTCCACATACTTATGCAGACAGCTCTTACAGTGGCAGGATTGTGGCACTGGAAGCACACACCCAGATTCTCACCCTGCACAGGGCCCAGCCAGGGCTGGTTTGAGGGGACAGCAACCAGCAGCCCGGCACCTGTGCAGCCCAGCTGTGCAGTGCATATGTGCTGGCAAATGCTCTCCTCCAGCGTCAGCCTGACCTAGCTCCTGTGATCTGAGGAAGGCAGGTGAGAACTGACCCACTGATGCAGAAGCGATGAGATAACACCACATTGGTTGTTCTGACAGTGGAGGGCCTCTTGTCCACCACCTTCATGCCCAGGCCACTGGGCTACTGCTGAGGATGGGAGAGGCACCATACTCTGCATATAGGATGCACATGCCACTGGGAGTCTGATGGACCCAACTAGGCAGGAAAGGGCCCCACAAGATCCTTGGTGTCAGAGATGGGGAAAAGGTCCCACCTGAGTAGGAGGATCAGACTGCCTGGACATAGCCTGCACTGCTATTCTTCAGAGAAACTGAGTGCAGGGAGGGCAGGCAGGGAGCAGGCCGCAGCTCTGTGGAGAACACATGACCAAGTGGCCGGGCCCCATTTCTTCCCCCCAGCCTGGACCAGCACACTCCTCTAGCACACACACACACTCTGTGCACCACGCAGTCAGCAAGGGGCTAAGACAGTGCACTGCACTGCATGCATAACTCTGGAGGATCCTTGACTGCAGGGCTGAGCCTGGCTCACCTGAGAGTCTAGTGCAGCTTTCTGTGCCTGGCACAGGAGTTTGGGATTTGCTAAAAGATAGACAACAGAAGAAAACACGCAGGATTCCTGCATGCTTACGGACCAACCACACACATCATGGCGAAAGCCTGAACCCTGCATCTCAGCTTTGTCTTCCCCAAAGAGCAGTGGCCTTCCAGGACTAAGGGTGAGACTAGTGATAAAGCACTTGCCTAGTACATGCAAGGCCCTGGTTCTACCCCCAGTAGTGCCAAAAAAAAATTGAAGAACAGCAGTCTCCACTGCTCTCCTATCCACTGGTGGGTGTAGATACTGTGTGAGGGCAGGTGGGTCGAGAGGTGGAAGGCCTGTGCACTGTGGTCCTAAGCCTTGGCTCCAGGGGGGTGAGGCACCCTGAAAAGCAAATTATGGTCGCCGTGGTGCTGGCACCCTAATATCTGGAGCACTCTCTGCAGTGACTCTAGTCTCTAGGGGCATTTCTGAGAGCCTCCAAGGCCCAGGCCCACCTGCTCTGTGAGCATTAGCTCATCACTGAGGCTGCTGGAAAGCTGCTGCCTAGCCCGGCTCACCTTGTGCTTTAGCTTGAGTACTCTACTTTCCACTGAGCTCCCAGCACTTGGAAACACACACAGGACCCAGGGCTGCTTTTCCACAGCCAGATGCCTCCAGCCTGCTGGCTTCAAGTAACCCATGGCACTTGGGCGAGTCTCCTCCCTGCAGATCCCTCCTCCACAGGGAGCTCCTGGCCAGGCCACCTGGAAGCTGCACCAGTACTCACTATGGCTGGAGATGGTAGAGACTTCAAATCCTTTACAACAGAAAGAGGAGCCAAGCAGACAGAGATCAATCAGCAGGCCAAGGGGCTGGCTAAGGCCTGGGCAAATCAACCTCTGCAGTAGGGGTCTTTCAGGAAGAGAAACTGTGATGGGGGAAAGGGAAAGGAAGGGATAAAATATATATATATATACATATATGTATGAATAAGCAAGATGGCTAACTATGTGCTAATTTCTGCTAGTTTCTCTTAGTTCACTGAAAAGAAAGGTTGTGTTAACAATGTTTGAACAATATCTCATGCCTATATCTTGTACTCTTGAGTAACTACTCTGAAGATAACAATATAGAATGTGTTAATTATTGTTATTCTCCTATTATCCTGTTTTGAAATTCTGGGTTTTTCTCTTCTTTTTAAAAGAAAATGTAACAGAAAAAAGAAGAGGTACCGTGCACTTTCTGCAAGGCCACCAAAAGTGCTCTGCTGGTTTGAACAAAAACCTGACAAACTAATTTGTAAGAAGACAGTAAAATTTTCAAATAGAAGCATACATTTCACACCACACCTCAGTCAGAGTACAGCTTGCAGCAGGCTTCGGTTTGCTTTCATTCACCTTCTGGTGTCCTTGTCCATCAGTACCCAGCAGTTCTGCTCTGAGCAAAGGATGCCTGTGCCTCTTGATGACACCAAGGCTAGAAACCAGAGGGAGACACCAAGTGGTGCAGGCCTCAGGTAGGCACAGGATGTGGGGTGACACAGGAGATCCAACAGCAGAAAGGGTTGAGACATTCAGATCCAACACTCTAATTCCAACTAAACAATGCCCTCCGCTTGCCAAAACCAAGCCAGCAGCTGCTGTCTCACCCAGGAGACTCTGGGCTCCTAGAAGGCACTGCCCAAGGCAGCAGCCAGCTCACTTGTGCATGCTAAAAATAGTAAGTGAGTAAAGCATCACTGCATGATCCAGGGACAAACCCCTTGCTATCACCATGCTAGGAATGTACCTTGCCTGAATGAACCAGTAAGGTGAGACTCAGTTCACCCGTCTCACAGGCCAAGGAGCTTAAGTATACGCCTATCCTTCACAGACCCTTTTAAGAAGTCTGTCTTCTTGCCTGTCCCAGCAAAAAATGAGTCTTCTCTGCAAAAGCGCATGTGAGAGTGGACCAGGAAGGTGAGCTTAAAAAGCAGTAGCAGCAGCAGCGACCACCGCCACTGCTGCTGCCACCACCACGCCAGACCCTTCAGGCTGCCCACCTTACCTAAGGTAAGCAAGTCTTTAAGTAGCAAGGACAACTGGGACTCACAGTGAGCCCCTGCTGGCTGGCTGTAGACACACGAGAGGAAGCCACCAAAGGAACATGCTTTTGTGCACTCCAGGAGTGGCATGGATAGGGCAGAGCCATGAGGCATCATTAACTACAGCGCCTGCCCTGGGAAAAAAGCAAACACCAAGCCTTCTACTGGCCCTCAAGAAGCACCCTGAGTCCCCTTCCCTGATTCCAAAGCCGCTGACCAAGGTCCACACAAGGAACACATCACACTCCAGTCTGTGTGAGGTACACACTGGCCCTTATCCTGTCGAACCCTAAAACACACACTGGCCAAAGGAAAGTAACCACTTGCAAACTTCTGTTTTTTATTCTCTCATTTGTAACTATGCCAGTGATATGAGGGACAGGGACAATGCTGAGCACGAGTGTGTCTTGTACCAGTCAAGGCTGGATAAAAAGCAAGCAAGCCACGGCCCTTGGAGCACTTTCTATCCCAAACCTCCTTCATGTTAAAATCCACAAGAATGTAGTGAATACAAAGCTGCTTCTGGGAAGTCAGCTCAGGCAGCATCAAGAGTTCCTGGTAAGCATGACTAATCCATGCCAACTGCTCCCTCCAATGAGCACCAGAGAGGACAGCGGGCAGCTGCCCACCCTGCACCTGGCCCCCAACACTGAGGCTGCAGGCCAGAGGATGACTCTGGATGGATGCCCACAAGAAACAGGCAGTACCATCTTATGCAGTACTATCGTCAGACAGGAAGAGAATCAGAACCTGTACTCAGAACACCTACGCCCCAGAACCACTCAGTATAAGGGCAAGTGAAAGACCCATCACTTCTGTCCTTGTGCACAGGTGTTACTGTCCTCTTTAAATAAAACATGTGCTGTCCAGAAGATCCACTCGGCCACAGGCACACAGCAGGCCCCACACAAGCAGCTGAGGCCTAGGTTAAGCCCTGCTCCTGGCTTGACACTGCACTAGTGGCACCTAGAGGGGAACAGGGGGAGGTGCTGTTGAGGCAGCTCTAAGGAGTGGGCTGCAGGTCCCTGGAGAGAGCTGAGAAGGTGGGTACCCAGAACTAGAGGAAGGAGCTACAAGCAGGGAGGTCTTTTGATTGTTAGCTAAAATGATCCCCAAGGCTTCTGTAGTGAAGGAGAGGCTCCAGCTGACAGGCTCTGGGAGGCAACTGCATCAATGGACTCCCAACTTCATCACATGGATTATCAGGTGGTGGTGCCTAGGCACAAGGCAAGGAAGGGGCACGGTTTTGTAGGGTTTATCCGGCCCCGGCCCTTTTCTCGCTTGGTTTTTCCATCAACTCTCTGCTTCCGAGCTACTACATGATTAATATCCACTAGTGTTCTGCATCAGCAGGGCCCCAAAGCGATGGAGCCAACCCCCAGAAACTGAATCTCTCAAACGTAAGCTGAGATGCACCTGTGTTCCTCACAGTTGATATGTGTCGGGTACTCTGTCACAGACAATAGCTGACTAACACAGCAGCTGGGGCAAAGGACTTAAGGTAGAGAGCTGTGGGGTCCCAAGCAGCAAGACGCCTACAGGGGCCAAAGCCCCTGGAGTAGGAACACAGCACAGCTAGGCTGGTGAGTCAGCTGACCATCTCAAGTGGTCTGACCAGCCAGCAGCAACACTAAACTACAGACAGATGGGACAGCCTTGGGGCAAATGATCAGGCAAGGTGAGTTTTAGGACCAATGCCCTTTGTTCTGAATATGATTTGCTTAGTCATGCATTTGTATAACTGCAGTTCACCTGGCAGTGGCCAGGCCAGCTGTGACAGTGCAAGCTCCTGGGGAACACAGCAGAGAAGGGAGGCAGGCAGCTCCAGCCCCAGAGACTTCTCTTGAAGGAGAGAATCAGGAGCTGGAAACTGCTGGGGTGACACCTGGTTGGCTGTGGGGCCTCATGGGGAAGAGCAGCCCTGTGGTGACAGTACCTAGAGCTGTTCCAGCTGATCTCTACAACTAGGAGGTGGGCTGCCCAAAGCACAGGAGGGGTAAGGACCCTTGGCAGTTAGAGCCTGAAGTGGCCAAAGCCCCTAGAGTAGGCTGGCAGTCTTGGGTGTCCTGCAGCAAGGGATGCTGTAGCAGATGAAAGCCAGCCCTGAGTCTGTGTCACTGCAGGGGTGACCTGGATGGGGCCAGGTGTCAAACAACAAGTGAGCACACTTCAGGGTGCTAGGACAGGAGGCTACACTGGACTGGGGCCAGCTATGCCAGAGAAGGTCTAGCTGTTATTTGTGTTCTAATCCCTAAGTATGTCAGGAAATGGAACTGTTGCTATTGTCTAGCACCATGGACTCCTTCAGTTAGAGTTCAAATCTGCAGCACACCTGGCAGTGGCCAGGCCAGCTGTGACAGTGCCAGCTTGTGTAAACCTTGAAGCACACACTATTGTCTAGCTCCATGGGGCCCTGGCAGACCAGCAGGGTCAACAGACAGCAAGGGTTGATCCTGCTGGACCTGGGACCTACACAAGGAGGCTGCTGGTACAGTGCTGGAACATGCCCTCTCGCTACAGATAAGCAACTGCACTGTGAAAACCTGGATTATACATTAAGAGAGCTCCTGTCACACTGGAGGGCTTACTAGCTATATGGAAACAAGGCAGCCAGAAACAAGCAAAAGACACCCTTGACTCCAACTGATGGCAGAGCAGAAACAAGGCCCGCGGGAGCACCAGAGGTGCCGCAGTTCAGCACAGGCACCTCAAGCCCAGACTGGGCCTTGGCAGCTCTGTGCTCTCAGCACACAGAATTCTTGTCTTACAAAAAGCATTCTTGATTTAAATTTTCACCCTAGTCATATAAACATGGGTTTCAAACAGAAGGGAAAAGACAAAGAGAGGGCTAAAAGGTACCAGACCAAGTTAAAAAAAAAAGAATGCTTCAGCTGCTCAAATGATCAGAAGCAGAGCAGTAACTACTTTGGTAACTTTAATAAATAAAAAAATTAAAAAAATTAAAAAACTATGTTTTTTCCCCATAGCTGCATACATTTTTTCATTAAACTAAAGGCTACCTTTTAGCAACAGAAAGGGAAGCTACAGAACTGTTCAAATTCATTATTTTAAACACTTTCAGAAATAGTTTAATTGACCAACTCTGCAAAGATAAGCCTAAGGGTGTTTTAAGCAACAGATGCCACACAACACCAAAAAAGAAAACTAAGCTCACTAGAAAACAGCCATGAAGAAAACAACACCCAGGAGGAGGTGCAACCGAGAGCAAGCAGAAGAGAAGGCCTCCAGAGCACGTGAGAAGACCAGAGTGCGCGCACGGCAGCAGCAGGAAGACATGCCCCCGACAGCTCCCAGCACTGAGGAAAGGACACAGATTCACAGGCCAAGACTGAGCTCACACCAAAGGACTGAAAAGCCATCCCCACCGAGCACACTGTGACATGAATGCAGGCGTTAGCAGTGATGATGTCCCACTCAGCCTATGGGAAGACACGCAGGAAGAGGGAACCCTGAGCTGGGATCACCTTGCCTGACTGGGCTGAGGGAAGTCCTCTTTGAAGAGTCCCTGAGTGTGAAGGGAGGAGACAAAAAGAAATCCTGAAAATCTGCAAAGCACTCATCAAGAGTAGGCATTCTCAGGTAAAATACACAACAACAAAGGTTCCAGCACCAAAACTCCTACACCACGTGCACCAGGAAAGGAAGAGGGCATAAGACGCAGGCAGGAATGAGCAAGAGGTGACAGGAATGGAGAGCTCAGCACCATGAGCACTGTCCAGAGCCTGCGTGTGTGAGGACTTGGTCTACGCTGGAGCTGCCATTCGATCTTCACAAGCAGTGAGCCGGGCCAGCATGGCCCACCAGTGTCAGAGGTGTGCAGGACCAGGACCACATGACACCTCTGGCTACCGACTCCTGCAGCCCTGACAGTTACTCAGACTATCCTTGTTTCTGATTACCTTGGCAGCATTCAGGAGCCCTGGCTAGGAATGTTGCAGGACAGCCTGAATCCAGGATTTCTTTGCTATTTCCAGAATGAGTGTGGTGTTCTGTGCTTTGGGGTAAGACCTCAGAGGCATAGTGCCATCCCCCCACCAGCCCATCGAAGGTGTATGCCACCAAGAAGCGCTGATTGCAAAAAGACAATGCTAAACAGCAGGGCCTGCCTTATGCACCGCAGGCCACAGCTGTGTGAACACTGGCCCCTCCCTGGAATGGAAGAAAGGCTGAGGATTACGGAGCTGTGTGTCTACCTCAGAAGCCACAAAAGAACTCCAGAATCAAGCCAAGGAAAGTACTAAGCAGATTACAGAAAAAAGGTTATTAGAAAGAAAAAGAAAATATAAAAATGAACTGCATTTCCAGAAGCAACAGAAAGGTTAATTTAAAAGAAAGAGATTGCCTATCAACAGAAATAAAACACACACACACACACACACACACACACACACACACAACTAAGAGGACTGATGGAGTAAAACATTCATTCTTTAAAAAATAACAAAACATTGATCAAAAGGTATATATGTGAAAAATGAAGCAAGGACCCCAACTACAAATGTAGCAGAGACTTAGATAAAAAAAGTTATGAAAACTTCCACCACAATATTATAATGAGAAGTTAACAGATAATTTTAAACTGATCCTATAAGAATTTCAAAGTTAAACCTTCAGTAACCATTAAAGATACTTGGCAAATAGAAAATCTAACCATCACAAAAACATGAACCCCTAATAGTCTCAGAGGGTGATTTTCCCGAATATTCGAGTAATTAATCATTCTATTCTTAGATTCTTCTGCACAGCATAAAAAAAAATAAAGAAAGAAAGAAAACTGATGTCAAAAAAAAGAAAAGAAAAAGAAAATTACAGGCCACTACAACTCAAGAACAGCATGAACCCCTATGCACTCCAGATTAATCTGGCCACACATAAAACGACAGAGCTTATCACAACCAGCCGAGTCTGACCAGAAGCCAAGTAAGGGCTGCTGGTGGCAAGTCTGTAGGGATGATTCACCACTCAAAAATCAGAAGAGAGAAACAAGGTGATCACCAAATAGATGCAATGAGAGCACTCAGCAGAGGAGGTGCAGTCTCCATGAAACCAACCTGGGAGAGGCAGATGGGAGAAGCCGTCCCTCTGAGGCCGCATGCCAGAGACAGCCTCAGACCTGCCCCTGCACAGGCAGGCGGGGACTCCCAGCCAGAAGACATCGCACCGAGGGACAGGCTGAGCTGCCACACAGCCCTTCCTAGCCTTTGTCTTAGAAAACCTGAGAAGCCACAGAAAAATGAAAACAGCAAGGTGACTGGACAGAAAAAGAAAATATAAAAATAAACTGCATCTCCAGAAGCAACAGAAAGGTTAAATTTAAAAGAAAGAGATTGGCTAACAACAGAAATAAACAAAAACCCTGCAATTTGTCCAAGAATAAATTAGTGTAAGACCTTTACATGAAGACTAGACAAGTCTACGGAGTGACGCCTCAAGGGAGCGCTGACCAGCAGGAGGACCGGCCACACAGACAGCTACACTGAAGGTGCCAGCTTTTCTTTTTCCCCAAATTCACTCACATGATGCTCCATACAATGCCTGTGAATATCCACACTGGTTTTGTAGAGGAACATGTCCTCATGGAGTTGCCGTGCGAGGAGACCTGGGACACCCTTGGATGACAGATGTTGGCCAAAGGGTCCTACAAAGCTGAGGGCATATGTGGGGCCTTTGAGGGTCAACAGACCGAACTCCAAGCCCAAAGCCTGGCTCCTGCACACACAGACAGAATGGCCGTGCAACCCCACTGGCAGGCTGCAAGGCCACCTGCAGGAAAGTGAAATCACATGCTAGGGTTAGCAAATGGGAAAAGACACTGGGCTGATCAATACCTGCTGCACGTATAGACACCACAGTCTCAAATACGAAAGACAAATTTCAAAAGCTTTAAGAGAAAATACAGAGTTATCTTTACGGTGCTGAGACAAGGAAAGTTTTAGCTGTTGTTTCATTTTTAACGAAAAAGCATTGACCACAAAAGGAAAATCCTTTGTACTGGCTTCATCAATGTCACTTAAAAGCTATTTCTGCATATAACCTTTCCAATAATGCATTGTGTGTACTTGTGTGCACAGACTTCTAGGCCAAGTCAGCAGATAAAGTGTTTTCAAATAACATCTTTTACCTCAGTAACAACTATGAAAAGGGACAAGGGTTCTTCTCAGAGGACACTGGAATACACCAAGAGGAGACACCACAAAACTAAAGCAGGGCTGGGCGTGGTGGCGCATGCCTGTAATCCCAGCACTCGGGAGGCTGAGGCAGGAGGATTGCTGTGAGTTCAAGACCAGCCTGAGCTACAAAGTGAGCTACAGGCCAGCCTGAACTGCATCGTGAGACCCTGTCTCAAAAAGACAAAAAAAAAAAAAAAAACTAAAGCAGGGAGCACAGGGTTGGTCCTGCATGGCAGGCCCTGGCTCATTTGACCCAGAGTGAACCCTCCAGGGCTTAAGGCGGACCCACCCAGGGTCTCTGAGCCAGACACTGGCCTAGACTGAGCTCCATAAGGCAGGCTACTGGGAAGCCCACACCAGTAACTACAGAGATGCCAGCAATGGCATGGACACCTGGCACCAGTGATTACAAGGACACGCAGCAGCAGTGCATGTCATTTTCACTGCTGAAGGGCACTTTTCTGTGTTGAGGGGAGGAGGGTTAGTGGTAAATTAAAGACCTTGGGACTCTCCAATGTCACTAAAAGAAACTTTTAAAAGGGACAGGATTTGGAGCTGAATCCTCAAAACCAGCCAAGGGTAGAGCAGCCCCAGGAACCGAGGCTGACCTGTTCCAGCTCACACCCAGTGCTCTCTGATCCACACCACGTGCCCGCAGGCGCTCACTGTTCATTTGTGGCATTCACTTCAGAAGTTTTAGCCAATTGTGACTGACAGAATATCTGATCCAGGCAGAAAAAAAAAAAAAAAAAAGAAGAAGAAAATCCACTTGGAAGAGAATGCCCTCCTCCAACAGGTGCTGCGTGCCACACAGGAGGACTATGCTGCCTCAGTGGGCTTTCAGAGACAAGAGTTCCTAACAAAGGTGCCAACTGAATGCCCCACGGGCTGGCTCAGCATGGCTTCCCGGGAGGCCTATTTCAAGGGTGGGAGAAAGCCAGGAGCCCCCCACATGGAAAGGGCTGCAAGTCATTGCTATCTGCTCCGGCCAGCCCAGGCTGGCTGAGGCCAAAAGCAGGCGTCTGGGGCAGGTGCAGGGCCCAATAGGCCTCCCCAGCCAATGGGTATGCGTCACAACAGCTGTGACACCAACCAACACACTGAAAATAGACTGGTGTTTGTTTATGTTGCCTGTACTAAAGGACCAGGTGGGGGAGCGCCTGAGGGCATAGGAGCTGCAGAAGTGGGGTTTTAAGGTGAAGGTCATCTTGTCACCCAGGCAGTGGAGCTGCAGCTAGAGCTGGGTGGGGGATAACGAAGCTGGTCTCCACTTCCTGGCACTCAGACTTTAAGGGTTCCAATGTATAGTAACCCACAGGAAGAACTGCAGCCAGCTTGCTGCTGGGCCTGGAGAGTGAAAACAGCTTTAAAGGACAACCTGCAATTAACACAGGAACAATTATCGTCCTAATTTAGGTTAATTTCTACTTCACAGCCCTAGTTGGCAGAGGGCAGCACTGGAGCTATCTATATGTGTGCTTTCTATTTTGTTCTTTAAATTCTACACATTAGAGAGAGCTCAAGGAAGATTTAAATGGCCACCAGCATCTTTTAGAGAAAGCACCCACAGGGTCTTGCCCCTCCCATGTCACAGGCTCCAAGAAGACAAGCCTTTGTTCCCAAGTTCACTCCTGCTGCAGCTCTGTCTTTTGTCTGCAGCCTGGCTGTGGATCCCTGGACAGAATGCAGCTATCAGGACCGAGCCCAGCAGAGGTCAATGGCATGTTCCCAGGATGGCAACGTAAGTGGGAGCCCCAGCTAGGGGCACGGGTCAGGTCTGGTCTGCCTCTCAGGGCTGTGTGTGTGTGTGTGTGTGTGTGTGTGTGTATGTAAGGGGGGGGGGTTCCCAGCATTCTACTGGGTGCAGGGAGCTCCCTGCACACAAGCACTGCAAGGCCCTGCATCTCCAGAAGCACCTGGCAGCCCCTCCCAGGAGCACTTGCAGAGCAAGCCCTGGCCTACTGCTTTCCTCCTCACAGTCATAGGGAGGCCCTTAGCCCACCCCAGCTGGGCCTGCAGTCAACACAGTGCTCTTGCTACTCCCCAAGGAGAACTGACGCCTGTCCAGCACTTCTTGTTTGCTGAATGTGTGACGCAAAGGCTTTGTGGGCTTCTGCAGTAAGCACAGCAATCCAATAAACTCCACTGTTCCCAAGCCAGAGCCAAGGAAATCAGCAAACAGGCAGTGACTGAACCGCCCTGTAAGGGCTGAGACCACCAATGGGGGGTGTGCAAGGCCTGAAAACCGGCCCACCAACTCTTATTTAAAATGCATCTTATTCCAGAAATGGAAATAAGACCGTATCCAGGTATCAAGTCAAAGTCATGGGTAGAGTCACATAATGTGTGACTCAGGAACACTGCAAATATTCGCAAACTACTAGACCAGAGGTGGAACTGATTGTGTTCCTTTCTTTCTTCTTCTTCTTTTTTTTTTTTTTTTTGGAGGGGAGAGAGAAGGGACAGGATGAAAGATGAAAGTAAGCTATCAAGAACAAAGAGGCTGGCCATTTTTCACAGGGACGTTTGGATTACACCCCTGTTAAAGAAGTAACCAACAGAAATCAGGAGGCCCAAAAGCTAGGTATAAAAAAAAGCACCCAACAGCATCCCTAGCAAAGCCCCACTCAGTGGGAATGATATCACTCTTTAATTTATTAAAAAAATAACTAGTAAACTCCATTAGCTACTCCTCTAGAAATGTCATGGGAACACCCACCAAGCCTATGGGTCCAGGCCTGCAGGGTCAGGTCAGGTGAGCTGCCAGGACACAGCAGCTCAACACCTCCTGCCCCTGCTGCTATGCCAGCCCGGGTCACACCAGGAAGCAATTATCTTTCCAAGAACCTGCTCCAGCTCAGCCAGCCTCAGAACTGCCTCTCTCAAAGACAGTCCCAGGAGGGGACTGAGAAGGTCATAGGATAGGACTCTCTTGAAATAATAAACTGGAAATGGTCCTTTTGGACCAGCTGGTTTCTTCAATCTGGGGAGTCCCAGAGGTTAACATGGTAACTGGATTTTGGTAACGTACCTTCTGGATTTTTAGAAGTTCTCCCAAGAGAGGGACCTGCCCCTTGATTCCTCAGATTCTGATAAAGAAAGTCAAACAGCTTGCAGGGAGGAGATTAGGTTTCAGGAAAGCCTGTTTCAGGCATCCCCTACCATATGCAATCAGATAGGTATGGAAAGACCCAAGCTCGCCCCACAAAGATCAGAACCTTGCCACTTTGGGCTCAGGAAGTGGGAGAAAAGCAGAGAGGGCATGGGAGCCCAGCACAGTCACTCTGCCCAGCCCTGCGCCTAGCAAGCCCTCCTTTCTGCCCTTTAGATCCGCACTCCTCTCTACACTTTAGATCCATCCACATCCTGCACTCAAAAGCATCTAGGCTGATAGCCTGACATGCCAAAGGCAGCCATAACCACTAGGCTCTCTCCTGCTTGAGAAATGTGCATAATAGTTATTTGTGAGGCACTTGCTAGGTCCTAAAATGCGAACCCTTACAGGAGGACTTCCAGTTATCTACCTACAGTAAGAAAAAGGCAGCAAGTGTGCTGGAGACCTACTTCGTTGGAGGTAGGTCACACACAGCAAGGCTCAGGCCTGGCCACCCTCTGCTACTGCCCTAGAAGAGCCGCTGGTTTCCTTGAGTCCAAAACTGCCCAAAGGGGTGCAAGTTGCCAGAGTAGAAAAGCCTGCCACGTACTCCACACTGGGGCTCAGAGAAGGATCAAGAAGGCGACATCCCAAAGCCAGAGAGGCAGCTAGGAGTGATGCCAGCCTGTCACCAGGGCAAAGCACAATGGCAATTCTTGCAGGGCTCTAGCTGATGGGAAGTTCAGGGAGAAAAACTAGCGGAGAGAGCCACTGCATGAGAGAAAGTGAGAAAGATGAGGTACAGAAGTGCAGAGAGGCCTACAGATCAGCTGGCCTAGCTTATGTCCTAGGAGTGGAGATGGGGGTGGAAGGAGTAGCAGCATACCCAACTCAGAGGCAACAGAAGCTGGCAGCTGAGGAAGCATGGTCCCCTGCATCTCCAGGGCAACTGAGGCAGCGCAACTGCGGCAGAGCCCCATGGGAGCTGGTTGCCAGCACTGCCCTTCCTTACCTGTGACGGCGGTATAGGCCTCCCTTGGGCTCATGCTGGGAGATGTGGGAGAAGTTGTAGTGCCATAGTAAGCCTATTCTCTGGGAAGACAGCCATCGGGAGGGGAGGGGACACCTGTAAGCCTGGTTCAGCAGGGTGGGAAGGCTCAGGCTGACAGTTCTAAGCACATGCCAAGGGATCTGCCAAGCATGGACAGCTGGCAAGGGCAAAAAGAACAGGCATGAGAAAGCTGCTTCTGTGAAGGCAGTGACAGGCGGGCTTGAGTCCAGAGCCCAAGGAAACACAGCAGACGTTCACAAGGATCCTGGGAGGCAGGCCTTGGAGGGGATTCGGAAAAAGCTGTCCTGCATGGTCACAGGCATGCTCTCCTTTTGAGAGCATCCTAAGGTAAAAGGCACTGTGTTGTCATCAAGGTGGAGGCAGGCTCTGCTGCTGGGACAAGGACGCCTGCTCATCCTCCATCAGACCCCTGTTGCCACCCCGGAGCTTTCCATGCAGGCTGTTTACTCCGCTGCTCCTCTTGACCTTCACTTTACTTTCTGAAATTAAACGTCCCCACCTAAACAGATGACAGCAGAATGATGTGTTCACACAAGCTATAGGGCCCCTGAGTGGACAGCGGGAAACAGCCCCAGTACTCCCGCAGTCAGGTTCAGAGTCTGTGCACATCTACACACGCACAGCATGCATGGCCACGTGTGGGCCCTGGGCACAGACATCGCCACCTGGCCGTGAGCTTCACCACCAACTTGGTAGTCCCCAGCCAGCAGCAGGTGGTCACAGCCGTGGCCCGTCATGCCTTCTCCCTGACTGATTCTCTGCTCTTCCTAGTTCCATGGGTATAGGCTTATGTTTTAGATGGAAAGAACCAACTGAGCACTACTTAACTACCTCTCAGGGCCTCCACAGATAAAGGTCACTAGGCTGGCTGGCACTTAGAGAGCCCACACCATTCCTTTACACTTATCTGATCATTTCTGCTCTTTTTCCTTAAGCACAGTCACAGAGTAACAAACCAAAGTAGTATTGCCCAAAGTTGCCCAAGGGCAGGAACAAACATGAACACCTGGCCATACCCATTCCAGACTTGGAGTACCTTGCAGTTGAGAGGAGCTTGGGGCGCAGATTCCATTCCAGCCCGCAGGGGTCTTGGCAGCACTTGGGTAGCACTGGATCAGTGGCAGTACCTATCACCCACCCAGCAGTCTTGTCTGAGGCAAACTATCCTCCTACTCCTGGCCCCAATTTCCTTGTCATTATTTGATTATTCCTGCCAAAAAAATGAAGAGATCTAGATGGCTTCCAAAGGATGTTCCCTGGGTTCAGGGAAAAATATCAAAAGCCCTAGTTCTGTTCACTCTTATATGAAAGAGCAAACTAGATTCAACTTATGCTACTTCCTGTAAGGGCCAATCTGTGCCCTTATTCAGGCCCTGTCAGGGACACAGGGCTTGGGAGGGAGAATTTCAGAGGTCGGGGACAGCCTGACAGCAGCAGGGCTACACAGAACACAAGTGAGGGTGCACTCAAACCCCTGACTGCCCAGTGAACAGCTGGCACTGACAGATGATGGGCCTCCAAACCAGACTGTTCTCCAAACAAGGCCCAACCCACCAAGAGACAGCACAGTACACTTGAACTGCGGCCAGCTCCCCAGGTCCTACAGGATGTGACCAGAGCTCTATGTCGTCTCTGAACCCAGAGCTTGGAAAACAGCACAGGGCTGAAACACAGGGACATGGAGGTTCTGTCTGGGCTCCTTGGCTCTAAGGCACTGTGGACTCTCACTAGAAAGTGGTGGCCTAGGCAAGAGAACTCTATTTGGAGGAACTGACAAACCGTGTTGGACAAGCACCCCCCATAGCTCTGTTCAATGTTAGCCAACAAAGATCTGCAGCCCTCAGGCCACGGCAGCAATGCACAGAGGTCACCCATTGCTCAGCCGGTGTCCTAGGCCAGTCAGCTCCCAGCAGCCTCTGCCGCCCCCTCACATCCTTGTCTCCCCGTGTGGTCTCTCCAGGCACAGGGTATGCCACATCAAACACCACACACATGTGAGATCACAACCGTATTTCTCACTTTAGGATCTGTTAGAAAACAGAGACCTAGAAAAGTAAAGCAAAGTTTTTAAACATAAGGCAAATGTCCTAGTTCCAAAAGCGCATATCTATACCACAGGGCTGTAGGGTCCACCATGGTTACACCACTGCTTTCACCCTGGCTCTGCCACTGCTAAGAGAGGCATGCAAGGACAATGAAGAAGTACCACACCAGACACAATGTGGATAGCTACCTGGCAGCAAGGTACGCAAATCCATCTGCTGCAATGATAAGAGGTAAATGTATTTCCCACAATAAGAATTTAATGGACTAAAACATAAACAAACAACACAAAAGCAAATCTCTCTCCTAAACAAGTGTTCCAATGAAAGGAGACTCAGGAATAGGAGGAATAGGAGTGTTCCTGAAATAGCAGCTCTGGATGAATGCAGACTTCCCAAAAGCTAGCAGACCCCCGGGCATCACAGGGACCCCCGTATCCCAGCAGAGACCCTGAGGTGACCTGAATTTCAGGTACACGCACTTCAGCGTGCCAGAGTCCCAGCTACCCTCACTGTCGCAATTGCCACCGTCACTTGACGAAAGCTAAGCAATCTATGGGGATTACTCATTCGGTCTTCATAACCCCTTGAGACTGTCACCAACACAGTCTTGTTCCAGGCTCTGTCTGCTTCACCAAAATCCCAGTGATGATCACATAAGTAATCAACACAAGCAGGGATGCTCTGCCAGTCTTACAAAGCTATAAATCAAGGCTAAATCTCATTATCCAGGATCCCACAATGCGACATCACCACATTTCACCTACACGGACAGGCGACAGCAACTCTAAATGACAATATACCTCACTACTAACAGTTGCTCAGAGATTTAAATGTGCCTCAGGATGAATGGCACAGTTCCTGAAAAACAGGCTGTCAGTATGTGTCTCTCCTTTGTTAAATCCCACCTCTTGCTTCAAACATGCAGAAACTGGACTTGGGTGGCACAGGCCATCATGAATATTCTCCAAGTCAGCACACCAAAGGTCAACACTGTCATGAACACAGCATCATTGGGCACCCTGTACAACAGTGCTTTTGTTACTTTTTTCTGATGTGAGCAGAGACTCCAGCAAATGAAGCTACTCCAGTTCCTTGGGCATGCTGTGTGCAACAACAGGTTAAAGTCACTGACACATACAGATGGTCTGACCACCAACAGATGTTCTGATCTCCTCACTTATGCAAGCCCTCAGATGTCAAAGCAGAAACATGCTTGCAAGAAGGATGACACTTTCTTTGGCTGTGTAGCAGACAGAGCTATTCTGCTGCAGAGATCACTTTTGTATTCATGTTTAACAGGTTAGCAACCAGCATTTACTTGTCGGCTAAGCAGTTCTCAGTACAATCCACAGAAACAAGGGAGCACTCCTCAAGCGAGAACAGAAGGCGGGAGACTGACTGATGACTGCCAAAGACACTGCTCGGAGTCCAGGCAGCTGGGTCTGCTTACCTGCTGTGCCAACTGCCAACCACGCATCCTTCTCCTGCGCACATGCATCAGACAGACCAACACGGGGAGTGACCTGAGTTGGAAGTCGGAGGGACACTGCTGGGATCAGAGCACAAGAAACACACAAAGTACCCGAGACAGGCAGCGGTGGTTCGAAGCACCACTGCTGTCTTCTAGGGGACTGCTGCAGTTCTGTTCTGGGAACTTCTCGATCCCCATCACAAGGTCCTGGCACCCATCCCACTGAGGTGTTTCTGCCATGAAAGTCTCTCAGAAGAGCCCCACAGAACTGAACAGAGCTTACTGACATCCTCTAAGCAGGCCTGGGAAGGGGCAGGCTCCGGGCCAGCAAGGCCTAAGCCAAGTCCCAGTAGAGATGCTCCAGCTCTGCCACAGGCACCCACGTTCATCAACAGGAAATTCAGGAGGGCCAACCACACAGAGTGGAGTCATGTGTAAAGGGGCTACCAAGCTACAAGCTGGGCTGTCTCCAGGGTGCACTGTAGGAGCCAACGGCCATCACATGAAGTTATGTGAATTAAAATCTAACAAGTTCTTTTGCATATAGTTCTGCAATTGAGTGAACTATGTTTAAAGTTCCTGACAGCTACTCTGGCTAGTGGCTCACCAACAGAAAGTGTACCGATCATCATATTCATCTCAAGACAGTTCTAGAAAGGAGGACCAAGGAAGTCTCTGCTTTCTACCAAGTTGCCTTTGTAGCCCAGTGTCTGCTCCTCTTCCAAATGAGCAGGAATTTTCATTGACCAGATCTTTGACTTAAGTTAGATTAATTCCAACGTATTTCATTTTCTTCAGTGCTATCATAAAAGGTACTCTTTCCCTAATTTCCCTCTCAGTGTGTTTGTTATCTACGTAGAGGAATGCTACTGACTTTTGGGTACTGACTTTGTATCCTGCTACAGTAGTCTGAAAAAAGAGGTCATAAAGGATTTCACAAAATGAGAAGACATTCCCTGCTGCTGGATAGAAAGAACCAACATTGCGAAGATGGCCCAAAACTGTTGTAAAATGCAATCTCTATCAAAAAAAAAAAAAACACCAACAGACCTAGAGAAATCATTCCTAAAATTTGGAACCAGAAAAGACCTAGAATAGCAAAGGCAATCCTGGCCAACAAAAACAAGGCAGGAGGCATTATAATTCCTGACTTGAACTTATACTACAAAGCTACTGTGATAAAATCAGCATTGTACTGGCAACAAAATAGACCTGAGGATCAATGGAATAGATTAGAAGATGCAGAAGCCTATACAAAAAACACTCAGCCACCTTATCTTCGACAAAGGGGCCAAACATGCTTACTGGAAGAAAGATAGCCTGTTTAACAAATAGTGCTGGAAAAACTGGCTCTCTAAAACTAAAACTTGGGGCCGGGGAGATGGCTCAGTGGAATAAGCACTTCATGGCAAGTGCAAGGGCCTGAGTTCAATCCCCGGTTCCACCAAAAGAAAAAAAAAAAAAAAAAAAGACTTAAAACTAAAACTTGAAAAAACTAAAACTTGACCCAGGTCTGTCAACATGCACTAAGCTAAAGTCAAAATGGACTGAAGACCTAAACATTGGAACACTAACTTTCAATCTCCTGGAAGAGCAAGTAGGAGGAACTATTGAAGAGATAGGGGTAGGCAAAGAGTTCATGGACAAAAATCAAACCACACAGGTAATACCTGAAAGAATCAACAAGTGGGATCTCCTCTTATTGAGAAGTTTTTGCATGTCAAAAGAAATAACCAACAAAGTGAGAAGACACCCCAGTGAGAAGACAACCCACAAATTTGGAAAAAATCTTAACTAATAAGCACTCAGAAAAAGGTCTGCTCTCTAGAATTTATAAAAAGCTAAAACACATTAGGGCCCCCAAAATTAAAAACCCAATCCAGTAATGGGCATCTGAGGTGAATACACACTTCTTAGAGGATGAAATTAAAGAAGCAAATAAACATATGAAAAAATGCTTCACATCACTAGCCATCTGTGAAATGCAAGTTAAAACAACACTGAGATACCATCTCACCCCAGAAACAATGGCTATCATAAACAAATCAACCAATAAGAAATGTTGGAGAGGCTGTGGGGAAAAGGGAACCCTTCTCCACTGCTGGTGAGAATGTAGACTGATACAGCCATTATGGAAATCAGTGTGGAGACTCCTTAAGAAACTAGGACTGGAAATCCCATTCAAGCCAGCTATCCCCCTACTGGGAGTTTTCCAGGAGGAACTGAAAACATCATATCATAGTGATACATGTGCACCTATGCAGCACAATTTGTGATAACCAAATCTTGGAAACAACCAAGATGCCCATCACCTGAGGAATGGATGAAAAAGATGTGATATTTTTATACAATGGGGTATTATTCAGGTATAAAGAATAATAAATTCGAAACCTTTATATTTAAATGGATGCCACTTGAAGATATACTCAAGTGAAATAAATGAGACTCACATGTGTAAATATTGTATAGTCTCCCTAGTGTAAGAACTCAAAAAAAGAAATAAAAATAGATGTGTATAACACAATTAAAAGGAAGGTGAGAACTTCAGGATTAAACAATGAAGAGAGGTCAAGGAGAAAAGCTAGGAAACACAACACGGCAAAGCCATACATTTATATGCACAAGATGGTTAACACAATGATCCTGAGAATCTTCAGCACATTTTTGAAAGTAGCAGTTAATAGATCGAATTTTCACTCTGATTAACTAAACTTGCTGATACCTGTGAGTTAAGCAACTGCACTGAAGACAGCAATGTGTAATAGTAGGGTCATGCTTGGAATGCCTGTTATTCTGGTCTTATTGCTTGTCATGTCATACCAGTTACTGCCATACTGTGTCTCAAGTAAATGTTTGTTTTCATAAATATGGTAATAAATGAAAACAAAAGACAAGAAAAAAATGTCATATGACTGTCCTGTTACAAACCTGTACATGGCTAGATTTCTAAATATCTGTATAAAAATATGTAATTGTTTAATTCCTATTTTTAAAAATATTTTTCAATTTTTTTCTTTTTTTTCTTCATATTCTGTAGGTATTTAAAGTTTAACATATCAATACTTGATGGAAAATACCTGCTCCATGTTACGTCTATGATGTTTGATATTCAGACAGATGGTGAGGTTAAGCTCAACTGCCTATGTTATAGGGCAATAATATCATTCAGCTTCTCTTCGGGAGGGTTAACAACGTAAATCTGCAGACCAAAAGTTAGAGAAAAAGAAGGGTTGCAAGGACAGCCAACATTTTGGTCCTAGCCTTTCAAGGTCAGTGAAGACTCAGAACATAGGAGAACCTGTACTATAACATCATGTAATTCAGTGGTGTCCCAAATTTTCTGATCAAGGAGAGTGTAAGTGATCAACAATGTACAGTGTGCCTAAGGAGTCACATGGAGAGAAAACATTCTCTCAGGCTTTCTCAGAGAGCAAATTGGTCAAGTAATGGCTGTGACTCAGCCACATGGCTGACACTCACAAAAGATCTGCAAACTGCTGTACAGGGTTTCATGGAAGTCAGATACAAAAGTTACATTTTTTGTTATATATGTCTTGCTTTATCTTGGCCTTAACCATCTAGTAAAAAAGTATAAAATCGAGGGATAAAAAGTAAAGCCATATCAATATGCTAAGCTATAAAAGGCTCAAGTCAACAACTTTTGGCACTGCTAGTCCTACAAGATAACCCTCTACTATTATAGACTACTAGATTATATTGGATTACTCTGCTGAATTCATGCACCTACAATACATGAATGGCATCTCTGACAAAAGTAAACAAAAAAGGGGATATAAATGGACCATTTTTAGTGGAAAAAACATATATCTATATATACAAAATAGCATAAATATACAGCTACTTTGTCTTAGTTCAATGAGAAGGTTTTGAACTAATAGTGTTCAGACAAGATATCATGTCTACATCTTGTACTAGGAATAACTACTACAAAGACAACAATATGCAATATGCATTAATTGTTGTAAATGTACTACTAACCTGTTTTGAAACTATCTCATTGCTACTTATTTCTCAATAAAATTATTAAAATAAAAAAATGAGCAGGAAAAATTCCCAACTATACTTGACTCAGTCCACAAATATGGAAGAGGCTGCCTACCTGGCAAGTGCAAAGCCTTGGAATTACCAAAAATAAGACAGCAAACAAAACTACACACACACACACACACACACACACACACAGCCTCTCTACAGCACAGGAATGGAAACCCAGGATGTATAGGATACACCCAACAATCCTCCCAGGCCTTGCAGACTAACTGCTCTTTTCTTCTCTTCCTCCTCTTCTGCAACCACTCATGAAAGAAGGCGAAAGGAGAAGCTCAGTGTTGTCACTCACACCCTCCTGTGTCCTAGGAAGGAAGGCCTGTGGGCTGAGGTGGCACCCTTCCTGGGAAAGGGCCTTCTGTTACATGCTGCTCTTGGCTCTGGTCCACGTTCCTTCACCCAGGAAGATAGAATTTTACCCTTCCCTGGGCACCGCACAATGAGGCCAAGTCCTCAGTGCCTGTCTTTAGCATGTGGGCCAGCCCTATTCCCCATTCTGACAGGAAGCAGCTCATCTCTCCTCCTTTACTTCTTGGCCACAGATACAACCCAGGAAGGGGGCATCTCCTCTCTGCACATGCACCACAGCTGTACAGAACAAACATGTCTCCCTGATGTGAAATGTTCCTCCCATCCAGTGGAGCTCACTGGATTTGTCCCCTACTTGTCACAAGAAGCTATGCGCCTGAGAAAAAAGCAAGGCCAAGCAAGAGTTACTAAGGCCAAACCAGGCCTTCACGGAGGTCCCCTTTCTAACTCCTACACTGTTTCATTTGTTTTTTCATGAAGAAAAAGTAGACAAAGTTGTGATCCAATGCCACTGGCTGCTGTGGTGGTGATTGCATGGCATGCTGGCCACACTTTGCCTGGTGACACTGCTGCTGAGGAGAAGAGCCACCAATCTCTCCTAGGACTCCAAGTCCTGCACTGCCAAGTCAGGATAATTCCCTAGCCATGGAAAAGAGCTACTCATGATGGCCCTAACTGAAAGCTCAGCATATCAGCCAGCAAATATTCCTAATGCCATCACGCTCGGCCTCTGAGGACAAAGAAACTGTTCTTCCCACAGGCTCCACTCAGTAAATGGAGAGGCTCTCTTCTGCTTGAGAACAGCTCTGCCCAGAAGAATGCACAGGACATTTTGGGACAAATGAGCAGGCAGTAGCCAAAACCCAGAACCCAGTTATCAATCAAAAGAAGTATCTGTCAAGTGAAAATTTCCATGGATGGGTGGGCAAGCTCACATCAAAGTCGAGGCAAGGCAAAACTGGCAGCAAATTCACCTGGTTTCTCAAATTAAATGACAGGCAAGTCTCATGGAGTACCCCTTCCATGGAACCCTAGCTGGAGGGCCACTCCATCTTCCTCAGTACAACTCAGTCTGCAGGACGTCTGGAGAAGAACAACTGCCCTTTGGAGGGAGAGTCCACAATTTTGTACCCCAAATTTCTCAAAAAGTTAATCCCCCTATTTCTAGCTATGCAGTGGAAAGAACCAAGTTACTCATCGACATTTGGCAGAAATAACAAATCGGCCCCAACGCTCACTGCAGGCTGCCCGCCAAAGAGCACAGCGCCCTTCCGGGCCCTCCTTTGTGCTTCCTCAGCCTGGCCCATGGATCCCTTGCCTGAAGGCCCTCTCAAGCTGGGCTCCCGCCCTTTGCAGATCACTGCTGAGTGTTTAGGTACTGACACTGACATCCCCCTGCAGGGACGTGGGGCTGTGGCCAAGGCCTACAGACAGGCCTCTGTGCGGGTGGGCTAGGTCAGCTCAGGCAGAGAAGTGACAAGCAGGGCACTGTCTGGACTGTGCACCAGACCTGCCAGCACAGGTCCCCATTCCTCAGCACTGCCCAGGAGGGAGATGCTAGCACTGTTGCAGATGGCACAGGAAAGCAGCAGCTCTGAATGGGGCCCTGCAAGGAAATGGCCACAAAGTCCCACTTCTCCTCCAACACCCGTGCCCCATCCAGCTTCCTGGCAGGGCAGCAGAAGGAAAACAGAACAGAGACAGGGATGAGGTGTCTTTTGAAAGGATAGGGACTGTGGAAGCCCCAGTGGCCTGATGACCAGAAAGGAGTTCTTTCTGCCTTTTATCTTCTGTAGTGACCAGGAGGGTTTGGTGCAGGCAGGCAGACACAGCAGGAACAGTGTCCCTGTCCTTGTTTCCTTGCTCACTGCAGCCATATTGCTCTCTCAAACTCCTCTTATTTCCAGGTGGGTTTTTTCTTTTTTAATTCAGTTAAAAACCAACAAGCCAAGTTTGTTGCCTCCAATAAAAAAATTCAAGGCAGCCCTAAATGATGTTCAGGTTATCGTTTATTTTTATTTTTTGGAAACAGGATCTTATATGGTCCAAGCTGGCCTTGAACTCACAGCAATCCTTCTACCTCAGCTTCCTGAATGCTAGGATTACAGGCATGTGCCACAATGCCTGGCCACAAAATATCTTTAAAAACTGCTCATTTATAAGTTGCATGGAGCAACAACTACAAGCTCCCCCCTACCCCTAAAGAGCAGTAAGGCAACTACATTCTCTGTGCTCCTAGGTAGGCCATGGGCCCAGGAGTTTCTCTTGGGGACCCTAGGCTCCTCAAGTCCTGTCAACACTCAGCACAGTGGCAGTCCTGTCTGCTGGCCCCAGGCTTCTGAAGCCATCAGGCCCCAGGCCTGTGCCAGCCCTGTCCCACTGCAGGCCACCTCCTAGGGCCACAGGCACCCACAAGAACAGGAGCATACCGCACAGCCAGCTCCTCTGGCAGGAGTCGGCCTCCAGCAGCTGTTTGGTCTCATCCACAGGAGAGTGAAAGCAGCAGTGAGAACCTTGATCAGGGAGCGCCTGGGGGCATGGGAGCGGAACACACTGCAGGTACTTTTATTACACGCTCGAAGGATTAAATGAGATAAGCCCTGGGAACACGGAGCACATCATAAGCATCAAATGATACCAGGTAGTGACATAGTGATACCTGTATTATTAATAATCTGAAACATATTAACGGCACAGGCCCAGCTCACCTCAGAACTCCCATGAGGACAGAGGATGTGAACATCCTATAACCTCAGTGTACAAAGTAAAATGTTTAAGTCCCTGCAAACTTTTTAGTCTTCAAAAGACATGTTTCTAAAAAGGACCCAGTCGGGGGGAAAAAAAAAAAAATTTCATGAATGACAGGTCTGCTGCTGTCTGGAGCCCTCAATAAAGCAGTTACCCCTATGCCACTTGAGTTGATTTGAGAAATTACTTCCAAATCTATTTAGCAGAGGCTGAGAATGACCAAGTATAGACCTTTGTCATAACGCAGGACCAGGGCGTAGATCCCATGGAGTGGTTTTCTCAATATTGAAAACATACATACATATGAAGAAGGAAAAACCTTGGAGCCCAACATCTCTGGTGACCCTGGGATGCAGCCAAAAGTAAGTGCATGGTCCACAGTCCTCAGGATGCAGGAGAGGTGAGCACCTGCTCTGGCCAGTGACTGGGCACTGACAACGTACCAGCTGGAGCCTTGTGCCGTGCCTCACTGCTCCTGTGCTGGTGTCCCCACCTGGCAGTAGTGACTCCAAGTGGTCAATGCTCCAAGTTGAGGGCCCAAATCTGTGAGTGTGCTGGACGACTGGTATGTGGCTAGCTGACAGGCTCTGCCTCATGTTCTCAGGACAGTGGCCAAGGTGTACTCCTTACACCTCTGGGCCAGATAGGTCTGCCCAGGCTGGCGTCCCCTACAGGGTGAAGCAGCCCCAGGCCCACACGATGTCTGCTGACGGCACGGGGCCTCGCTTCTGCCCTCTGCCTGTGGAGATCACTCCACCAGGCCCAGAAAGGAAGGGCCAGGGCTCTACATGGTGTTTCATTTCTTTTACAAATACCACTATTTCTGCATTAATTGATTTTAAAATGAAGGAAAAACAAGCATTATGAGTTTCCAGAATTGTAGAAAGATTAAGAACCACATTTTAGGTATGGACAGTGTAGTTTCACTCAGTCACTAACTCCACTATAGCCACATCCACCACTAGTCCTTCAGGTTTAGACACTTTACACACCCAAACACGTACCTGCACACACTTTAACAGGCAGAAATCTATAGGCAACATCTTTCAGTATCCTCTAGGAATCAAAACTGGAAAAAAATGCCACACAGCCATGGGTCTAAATAATATTCAAACCAACCACATAAATGGCTTCTACAGAGCAGGAGACCATGGCACTTCAGACAACTGAATGTCATCGGTTCCCCCACAGCCAGAGTAACTCTCAGCATCCTAGACAGCCCAGCTCACTACACACGGATAACTGCACCTCATATTATACTCCACACCGATCCTCAGAGGACGCTGCCCACCTTGGTCTTACATCCAGACAATGTTGATGGGCTGTGTTTATGGAACCCCCAGGGCGCCCCGACATGCCATCTGATTTGATTCCACTTCTGTTTATTTTCCTGTTATTTCCCAGCTTCCCATAAATCTGGAAGGCAGGAAAAGTTCAGCTCGAGTGACTATGGCTCTCATCAGCCCATTGTGCCCAGGGAACCCCTCCGTCAACTTCTCCAGGTCAGGGATCAGCACTGAGAACAGCACCTTCCTAACAACCTGTGGCCCTCAGGCCACTTGCCAGACCCCCAAGGCTGAGGTGTCACCCACACAGGTGCCAGCACTGTACAAGCTCAGTGAGCCTGGGCTAGGGCCCCGCACCCCACTCAGCCCAACGCATCCAGCTTCTCACTCTCTGTGCAACAATGCAGAGCAAAAGCTACACGAGATGCTATTCATTTGTGTGGGCTACACCAGCTTCATGTAGCATCTCCAGGGCCCTACTCAAGCCCTGCCCTGCCCCAAGCCTATAGGGCTACTGGTAATGGAGGTAGGAGCCACCCCAGTACCTTGCTAACGAGGGCACACCTCCACTTAATTCCCATCCATTCTATACTAGGACAAATAGCTCAAGAAGAAGACCTCCTGGGGGAAGGAGAGGCAGGAATGCACGGGAGGATTCTGGCCAGAGCAGCAGGAGACACAGAGCCTTGGCCAGCGTGAGCAGCAGCACTGTCCTTCACATGCCATCTCCTAGCTTCCCATCCAGGCACCTGCAGGGCCAGCTGCTGGGACCACCGTTCAAGCCACAATGCCCTTTGCCCTGGCCCAGGACCTGGAAACACTTCTGTGCAGGGAGAAGAGCCGAGGGCACAGGCTTCTGGCTAGGGAAGACTCTATGCCCCCGTGACCATCCTGTCAGGTATGCAGGACCTGTGTAGGACCCACAGGGCATACTGGATTACTTTGAAAAGAGGGGAACACACTGAGAAACACATGCTGCACAGAGGCCTTCCAGGGATGCCCATGGGCCACAGCAGGGACTTGGCAAGACAAGCAGATTCTTACAGGGTCCACCTGGCCTTCCACATTGTCTCTGCATCTCCACATGCTGCACTAGGACATGCTGGTGTCACCCACAGACCTCTGGCATTCACATGACACTGTGTTTTCTGAGCAGCTCAAGGAGTGGTATTTTCCAGGCAACTTTCTGACCCCTACATCTGGTCTATATGCACTAGCCCTGATGGATGCACCATCTTCAGACTCACTTCGCCAACAAGTGGAAGGGAGTGATGATGCTTGAGTGTCTGTTTTCCTTCCAGGGGAAGCACTGGCCACAAGGACCCAGGACCTAACAGCTCATGCAGCTTGAGAAACTTGGGTCAGTGCCAGGATTCTTACCCTTTGCTTCTGAGGTTTGCCCACAAACTGAACACATACTGTCTAGCAGCAAACACGCATGGCTAAGTGACCATACAACAATGTACTGGAGAAGGCAGACAACCTCTCATGGCTCTGCCTGGCTGTATACAAGGATGAAGGCCTGTACCAGCCACTTACAATCCTAGGCCTCAGTTTCCCAATTTCCCAAGGGAAGAATCATAAAAATGACTCTGACGTACTTTTGTAGGTGTGTATTAGGGACACCTAAGACACAGCATGCACACATTCAGCAGGGGTACACACGCCACCAGAGAGCACATCGCTGTGTGAGTTGGTGTCGCAATGTGAAGGACAGCTGAGACGGAGAGTGAGAGGATTCAACATGCCCAGGCAAATGGCAGCTAGGATCCTGTCTTCCTTTCTGAGCTCAGTCTGGGGACACAGAACAACAGGACAACTTGTATGGCATCTGGCAAAAGATTTCCCTGGTAAAAATTCAATGCCTGCATCAGGGTTTGATGGTCTTGGAGAGGAGGGTACATGGCCTCCCTCTAGGGCCAGGGATCCCTATAGCAAACAAGGAGTCACGCTTGTGATCTAGCCAAGTCACAACAGTTGTTCACATCTCAAAGGGCAAAAAAACCATGTCCTTCCTCTGCACTCCAGTGCCATCTGGGCAGAGCACTGTGCACAGCTGGGGCTGTCTCGGGATCAAAGTACTGCAGCATCTATAGT
Organism: Ctenomys sociabilis; assembly: GCA_004027165.1. Classification (NCBI taxonomy): domain Eukaryota; kingdom Metazoa; phylum Chordata; class Mammalia; order Rodentia; family Ctenomyidae; genus Ctenomys; species Ctenomys sociabilis. The sequence continues at coordinate 48,547 of PVKA01011844.1, forward strand.
CACTGACTCCAAGGACAAGAGCACACCAGGTCTGTGAGCCATCACAGACTGGTACAAAGGGCAGCACATCACACGTGACAGTGCTGCCCAGCCCTGCCACATGCATGAGCCTACCACCATAGTAAGTGCAATTCTTCTTCGCTCAAGTCCAAAGCCAGCCAGAGCTGGGGCCTTGTGCTCTCCCAAAGGCTGAATTTAAATGTTCTAAGCTGATTCTGGATAACAAGAGACTTGGTCACCTGGAATAACACTGCACAGTTACAGAACAGAGCACAGAAACCCCTTTTAAAAGTTTGTTAAAAGATAGATAATTGTTCCCCATCAGCACTTAACCTTCAGCCAAGACCTGTGCTCAATCCCCGGAGCTCCTCAAAGGTCACCCCTCCCAGGCGCTCATCGCTCTGACCAGGAACGCTCCAGTCTGCCCCGCTGGTGCTCCCTGGGGGTTCCTCTGCTGCGCCCTGACATCTGGTTTCCATTTCATGCTCATGTTGTCACATTACATAACAAGAGATGATAGGAGGGTCGCCACAAGAGTTCTGGCCCAAGACTCACAAACGTCCACCAAACCCCAGCGGTGCAGGGTAGTGGAGAGGCAGCCCAGAGCAGACTCCAGGCAGAGCAGGCATCTCCTGCATGCGCTTTAAGAGGGCTCCACCCCCTTGCCCCACAGGCGCACATGGGTCATTATTTACTGGCTGGGCACCAGGAAAGAGGCTACAGCCAGAAGACACATAGCAAGAGGGCGAAGAGGGCGAAAAAGGCTGCAGGAGGAGGGACAGAGGCAGAAACCACCAGATTCCCCACCAGCTCAGCTTGGTGGGGGCAGGGGCTAGGAAGCAGATTCCCAGTGGAGGCTCTCCATTGATGGCAGATTGCCATGGATAGGTATCCCCACCTCTCCCCAGTGTCATCTCAGAAGCAAGCTCCCCTTCTCAGCTTACCTGCGGAGGCTGTAATGGACTCCACACTTCCAGCACTGATGCTGCAACACCAGCAAGGTGGCCAGGAGCCCAAGAGTACCATGGAAGGAGGGTGGCCAAGCAGCCATGGGCCAGTGTTAGGCAGAGGTCACAAAGCTTTTCCAGGGCCATCTTCCATGTCAGAATGCCCTCCTCAGCAGGAGCACCCCTCTGCCATCTAACACGTGGAGGCCTTGGGCACAATGGGCTCCACTCCTAAACTCTGACAGGCCTGCTGAGTGAGGGCTAGGGCTGCTGCACAGCTGAGGTGAACAGCTCTATTCAAACAAGTGAGAATGAATGGCTTCTAGGAGCATCACTCAATATACAGGAGACTGCCATGCTGGTGTGCTGGGATCTGCCCAGCTGCAAGTACAGGCCCAGCCTCCACGAGTTCCCAACTCCCAAGCCTGCGCAGGACTCCAAGCAGAGTAGTGCTCAAGCTTAGCAGGCTGTATTGGTAGCTAGTGGATTGGAGATTCTGCTCTCCATGGGACCAGAGCCAGCATTCACTTGTTGAGAAAGCTGTTCCACAGGTCACAGGCAAAGCAAGTGGCAGCTGGTCTATAACAGTGATGTCTTGAGGCTCAGGGGACACCTGCCCAAGGACAACTTGTATCTGGACCCCTGAAAACTGCCAGGCTGGAGCAGTGCACACAGGCAAGGGTGGCTGCCAGGCAGCAGGGCTGCCTGGTGTGAGCAGCTCCTCTGTTGGGTATCCCAGCATGTGATGAAAACTATGCAAATGGGTAAGCAAGGTGAAGGCCCAAAACCCCAATGTCCACTGAGCAGGTGCCAGAACACCTACGGGAGGTAAGAGCAGGGACAGTAGCTCAAGGGGAACAGGAGTCCCCAAGGCTCAGTACCAAATCACAGCTCCGGCAGGACACTGTGCCCTGTGCTGCCAGTGAAGAGCCTCTAGAATGGGCTCTTAATTTCCTAACCCATGTCCTTCCTGAAAGTTCTGCTTTTTCTTTAGGTGCTGTTCAAGTTCCAGCCTGGGACAAGGAAGGGGGACAACGGGAAAAGTCACGCTCCACCAGCAGTACTGTTGGTGGGGTCTAGGGCCATCCTGTGCAGGGGCCCCACTATACAGCTGAGGTATTTCCTCAAAACAGACACTCAGACAACAGACCATGGCCAGCACCTGACCGCAGACATACTGCTGCCCCTACTCCAGGCTAGCCATGTCTAATGATTAGGCCACCAGGCATTCAAACATAAGATCCTCACTTACAGCCCATGCCAGACACTGTTCAGCTATGTGGTACTACAACTAGGCTAAGCAAGCTACTCGCTTGCCTGACACCTACAGCGGTCCTCTCTGACACAAGCAGGTCTCTTTACTGCTGTGACCTCACTCACACGTAGCCACACACTGCTTGCTGACCCTAATCATCTCATGGAGTAAACTCTGGAGGCAGGTGGGTCAAATGAAAAGAAATAAAGATCTGTCCCCTGAGAGCAAGGTGAAGCAACAAGGGATCTATGAGCACACAGCCCAGGGACTACTGTCCCAGCCAATGAATGTGACCAAGTAATGTGCCAAGACGATGGGATGAAGAGGCTTCAAGTCACCCCACAGGTGGCTACCAGGAGGGACAAAGCACAGGCTGCCTATCCCTCATCTCATTTCTCCCTGGTTTCTAAAACTGAACCCCTGTGCACTGCCAGTTGGACTCCCAGGCAGGAAGGGCCTCTTTCCCAAGCCCCAGTCTGAGAAACTCGGAAGGGTTGTGGTCATGGCAGGTGTTGCTGCGGCAGCTACGGCTGATGCCACACCTGCCTGCCTTCAGGTTTCTCTCCTTGGAGGCTAGGTAAGATACCCCTGGACAAAAGGGAAGAATAGCAGACACCAGAGAGTGAGCAGCTTGTCGAGCAATCCTGAGGAAGAGCTGCGGCCTGAGGCCCTCGTTTCTGACCCACACCTTGACTGCCCCAGCCACCACCATGAAAGGTGGGCTGGGTGGGCCCCATGCAAGAGTCAGAAGCTACTTGCTGGTAGACTACACCCACACATTCATGAAAGGGCATGGAATGGCTGCCTGCATGGTAGCTGAGAACCCCTCCCATGATGCTCACAGTGCATATCTCCCTTTCATGGTGAACAGTTCCACGGACACAGGCAGAGGACCAATGAGCTGGCTTGTGCCACATATGTGTGGGATGACTTCTGCCGGTCAAGCAGTACAGGCTCCACTTTTTAATAGTGGTAGTCTGGGGGCAGAGCTTTGCAGTGCTGACAATGGCCTGGCCCCTGCTCTCCAGCATACGCCTAGACTCAGGGATGCCCCCCTGTGCCCCTCACTCCTCCTACACACAGATGAACCTGACCTGCACAGGCACCTGTGTTTTGCACCACATCACAATGTCTGGCACAGCAGATCCTTGGCCCCAAGGTGTCCTGTGCAGGCCATCATATTGGGTATTATTTGTCAAACATCAATGCAAACAGCAGGCACCAGCTGTCCTGATCCACAGAATGCAACAAACACTCTCCTAGCATGCCAGTGCACTGGATACTCTGAAAATAAAGGTCTGAGTGCTCCACCATGTAGATAGAAATGACAGATTTAAAATTTAGAATGATGTCAAATTCCAAGAGTATGCAAGAATGGAACCCTCTGTCGTTACTCCACGGGTGGGGAGCACAGGGAACAATGCAGGACAGCCAGGGTCCCGCAAAGTCACACACGGTGTCTCAGCATCTGGCAGAACTTCAGAGTTTATACATGAACCTTCAAAAGCACGTTTAAATTGACTTTTCACATAGAACTCCATACGGAGGCTTCCTAACAGCAGGTGTCAAAATCAGGCTAGACAGTGAGATGGCAGCCTTGCCCCTGGGCGACACCACAGGCATAGGACCCTGTGGGCAGCCATAGGGCGACTCTGGGCCTGTCATAAGCAATGAAGAGCTGAGAACAGCAGGGATGGGGAAACAGAGAAGACTGCTCAAGTCCTGGTAAAAGCTGAACTGAGGAGCATCACAATCCAGCAACCTCAGGGGAAGACACGAGGGGCCTTGGCAGTCTCATAATTACCACCCTTAAGATGCACTTGCTACCACCACGCTCACCCGAAGGGGAGACAGGGCTGCTGTTCTGGGCACAGGATGGAACACAGGCTGGCCAGCCCTGCGTGCGCACAACTCGGTGCTATGGCAAGGCTCAGCAGCAGGGCCCAGTGCACAGGGCCAGTCATGGGGTCACTGTCATCGCCCCATACACAGAACAGAGCTGCCACCCATCACCAAGGCAACCCCAAACCTGCACACTTGCATGCTTTCCTATTGTCCTCAACTACAGGATAGGAGGTCAAAGCCAGACAGTAAAATCTAAGAACAAGAGTTTTCCCTGTTATCCTCCATGCCAAAGACAATACTCGCCCGTTATTTACAGTCTTGTTGGGAAAACAAGCTGCTCTATGCTGCAGAGGAAAGTCAACTCACTCTTTTCTTTACAAGTCAAACTCAATCAAAGCTTTCAGTTAGCTCCACACAAGCAGAGAGCTGCATGTGTGCCTGGCACCACGGTACTGGTGCCAGCACGGATATGCTGTGAAGGCAGTGCTTTCTGGGGCAGTCTTCCACATACACTTCCTCAACAGTCCTGCAGCCACGATCATAGGAACAGGACAGCAGACCAGTACACAGCTTCTGGACACCACCACCAAAACAGATGGGCTTCCACATGGGCTGAGACTGGACCCAAGCCTGGCAGGAGCCTGGTGACCTCTACCTCTAAGCCACATCAACCGGAGAAAAACACCATACATGAGTTCCCAGGTCCTTCACTCTGAGGTGGCTCTCCCTGCCAATAAGCATGCTACCCTCACCAGGAGGCAGTGAGGAGCACAGAACCAGGGGTATACACTGGCACGTGGTGTGGCTGGGGCTGAGGCCTTTTCTCCACTTACTCTCCACCCATACAGCACTCCAGGACAGCCTGCAGTGGGAGGCCAAAGGCTTCTCTGCCCTCTGTTATCTCTCATCAACACACAATAAGCTCACCCTCAGCAACAAAATGGTCTCCGCCCGAACCATCCCTGACGAAACGAGGTAATAGGAATGCCCACGCAGCACCCCAGAATAAGGGCCTAGAGTGACTGACCACAGCCCAGAGCAACTTCAGCAAGGCTAGAACCCACCAGGAGCACACAGCAGTCACAGAAGAGCGGGCCAGCCCACAGCGCTTGGACAGTAAGTGGGGCTCTTCCTGTAGTAAGGAGGACAGTGGTGGTGAGAAGCCATTCAGCCTCCTGATGCCCTGACCAGTCATGCTCATCATGGCCACAGAGAAGGCTGCTTGGAAAACCAGGGCCTCTCAGAAAGCCAACCAGCAAGGCTGCTGGCAAAGCAGATGAGAAGCGTCTCTGCACCGGGCAGAGCCGACAGCACGGCGAGCAAAGCCCTGGAAGCTGGAGTCAAGCTGCAGCCAACCCAGGGCGAAGGCTAGCACACAACCCAGCCTGGCCTGAGGACCTGGCCTGCCCTGGTTGCTCTCATGGTACCCAGCAGGATGGACACGAACTGGGCCATAGCTCCCGCAAGAGCCAGAAAACAGAAGAGGCAGATCAAGAAAAAAGGTATCCCTGGAGATTCCTAACCACAGAGAGCTGGCAGAGGTCTGGAGGAATTCTGACACCCTCAACACATACATCCTAAGGCACCCCAGGCATTGTCCCAGACCCAGGCTAGAGGAACATGCACAATGTCAAAAGAAAGGCGCAATCAAACTCCCAAGACAGTGGGGGAGTTGGGCCAAAAAAGATGTGAACTCCAAGACAGACAAATGCCGAGCAGAATGCACGTGAACGCGGTCTGCTTGATAAAGCAGCTGGGCCATTAGGATCCTATCACTTAGTGCTTGTGTATCTCCAGGGAGGTTCCTAACCTCTCTGTGCCTCAGTTTCCCTTCTGCCAAGGGGTGAACTGATAACCCATATCTTCTCGGAAGGATAAGGAGCAAATGGCATTATATGCACCAGCTATTCTCAATGACAAAAATGGTCAGGTAGGGCAGAAAATGAACAGATAAAACTTGCAAAATAAACCTGTAATCATCAGAGTTCAGAACCAGATGAATGAAGTGATCAACTACACAGAGCTAAACAAAGAACTGGTGAACCACAAAACAGCCCAGAGGGAGAAAGACAGAGCAGCAACAGGTAGAAGAGGGCAAGGGATGAAAGGTAGGGAGATGCAGTAGCCGTCCTCAGCCAGTGTCCCAAGAGGCACAGCAGAGGATGGATACACAGTCATGTTCACATACAAGAAGGCTGGAAGAGATTATGAATAAGAACCACACGGCTCAGGCCATGAGGTTCCTACACCTACGACAGGAGGTGATAGCACCACAAGCAGACAGCCAGCAGGACAACGGATAGAAAGTCCAGGCAGACCAAAGCAGCCAGAAGTCCAAGACCAAAAAGGGGCAGCTCAGTCACCAGACAAAAGACATGTCTTACTCGACAGTGCTATGACAACTGGGAAGCCAGCTGGGGAATACAAAATTAGATCTAAAGCTGACACCATGCATGAGAGTGGCCTCCACATGGATGGAGCAGGACACAAGAAAGGAAATCCCACAGTATTAGCAGGAAGCCTGGGCAAGCCCCTCCAGCTGGAAGGATGGCTTTCCTACAGGGGCTTGGGACCCACATGCCACGAAGAAATGGTGAGACTGACTCCTGGGGGAAACTCTGAGGCAAAGGAGCAACACAGGAAGGTCAAACACAGGGGACAAAGGGGAGAGAGCACTGCAACAAACATGAAGGATAAAGTCCCAGATTTCTCTTCTAAACAGCTCAGGAAAGCTGTAAGAAGAAACAACAAAATCCTAACAAAAGCAAGCTAAAGACAGAAAGACCCTTCCAAAGTAAGAAAAGCCGTCCTCATCCAACAACTGGCAAACAAGTGACACTGCTGGCACCACTATGAGAACAGACACTCAGGCCTGACCGCAGGAATGCAGATCAGTGCCAATGCCATAAGGAAAATTTTGGCCAAATCTAACAAGATGATATATCGCTTATCTTTGCATAGAAATCACTCTGTAAATGAACTCTGAAGACATCAACCCAACCATACCAAATGGGCACACACACATCACTCACTGAGCACCTGTGGAGGTGTGGCTCGTCCCAGGCCAGGCTGCAAGGAGGGCCAGCACACAGCTCCTCCAGCACACCAGAGCCTAGTGGCCACAACACCAGTCTGCTCCTCTGAAGGACAGCTGGGAGTCAGGGCAGCAGTGGGGGATGCACAGTGCACCTCTGGGCTCACTTCTCCAGGTTCCACACCCTCAGAAAGGAAAAGCAAACAGCAGCAAAACTTGGGTAGAACAAGAAAACTCAAATGAGCAGCCAATAAAACATGGAAGGTGTGAACAATGCAAAGTAGCCTCATAAATGGTGTTCAGGCCACAAGCCCCCAATCAACTCTGAACTCTCGCCCCGGGGTTTCTTTCTCATAGAGGCTCATGCAACTTTTTCTGAACACTCTAGTATTGAATAGATAAATGCTACCCTCAAATTCTGGGAGGCAAACATCTGGTTTTCAGAGGGAGTGAGAAAGAGTAGCTGAGGCCTACAGTGTGGTGTGCACACGACACCCAGGCCATACATGCACCTACTGCCCCACTCTGTCCATGCAGAGAGCCCAATGCACTGGGCACATCCCAGGCCTGGGGAAGAACCACCAACACCAGAGCTAGGACAGGGAAGGTCACAGCCACAGTGGAACAGCTTGCAGCATCAGACTCAGGGAAGCTAAGAATGTTGAGGACTTGCCAGGAGGACCTGGCATAAGGTATGGAGGGCAATCTGGCACCAAAACAGCTACCAAAATAAAAGATTAGAATGCAGTTAATACATGCAAATGCATAGGCTCAAACTAATGTAAATACGCAGGTAAGAAAGGCAGGCTCGACTTCCCAGGAGCAAGTCCACAGTGGGCTGCAGAGAGTGGGCTGGGACCAGACCTTCCCACAGCTGCCACAGATGCTCCCAGAGCAGTAGCAGGGTCAGTCACAGAGTATGCTAGAGCCCAAACATGTCCCAAGTGGAACAAGTCCACAAAGCACACGTCACTGCTGGCCTACCAGCCCAGAAGGTATTACCTGAGCCTAACCATGAGGAACCATGAAGAATCCCAGGTGGAGGAAGTTTACCAAGCACTTGCCCTGTACTCTTCCAAAATGTAATTATGATGGAACATGAAGCCACACTAAGAAGAAAAGAGATCTGTGGGACAGGAGAATTGGATGCTATGCCTGACCTGGGATATTCTTTGAGAGACAGAGAGAGAGACAGACAGACAGACAGTTAATTTAGTACAGGACTACAGTCTCACTACTAAGATTGGACTCATAGTTATCCTCCTGTTTTCAGCCTCCCAAACGCTGGGATTACAGGCCCGTGACACCATGCCTAGCCTCAGTTTGGGTCTCAGGATAAAGGGGCCAGCATGGCAGGACCAGGGTTCGAACCCTGGTCCCTGGGCCTGCCTAAGCAGGCATTTCAGTCCACTGAGCTATCTGGCCAGCCCTGAGATTTTCTTTAAATATCCAGGACATTATTATAATAGGACAGCTGGCAAAATGTAAATAAAGCATACAGATCAGGGAGCAGAACTGTGTTATTGTTAAAAGGAAAACAGCGTTGTGGCTAAAATTTCAACAAAATTATTAAAAGACACTAGTATTCAGATTCAGGAAGTCTGAAAAATATCAAGAGGGACAAATGAAACGGGGGTGCAAACAGGAGACTAAGACAACACAAAGGCAGCTAGAGAGATCTAACAGCTTTCTAGGAAGAACGCACAGATGTGGTAGGAAGCCAACAGAACAGCAGAACTTTGCAAGCAATAGCGTGGTCCAACTGCTGGGAAAGTCTCTGCTCTTGACACATCATTCTACTGTGAGAGATGTACTCTCAAACTGAAAGCACAGTGACTTACCTCAACAGCTCTTACAGAAACCTGAACAGGTCAATAATTCTGGGGGAGAGGGTCAAGAAAAGCACAATCTGACATCCAACTACAAGTGGCAAGCTAATGAAACAAACATTTAGTTAAGTATATAGAGCAAAGACTACAGAAAGAATAATAATAGGTTAGGAAATATGCAGCATGAAAATGGAACGGCGGTGTTCAGCAACAGAGATGGCAGGGAAAGGACAAGGCGCGCCCATGAGAAGCAACATGCTCAGGGCACAGTGCTGCACTAATCCAGCTGTTGGACAGAAACTTGCACACAGACTCACAGGTCTACAGATAGCACACTTAGGCAATCTAATCCTCACACGAGAAGGTGCACGCATCTTAGCCTGAGCTCATCTGGGCACAGCACACACCTGCTGAAGCCCACCTCACAGTCTGCAGGAGGCAACCTGGCAGCAGGGCCCAGTGAAAGTGCGGAACTGCCTGGCGACACTGTCAGCAGAGCAGGAACTGGTGTGGTGCTGTTGGTGGTGTGTATCAGAGCACAGCATCACTGACCCAGGGCCTCCTTCTACCCCAGGTCAAGACCTCCAAAGGCCACGTGCATGTGTGCTAGCAAAGACGCACAAGAACTGTGCCAAGCCCCCTCCACATCGAGCTGCGCCCACCAAGAGGCCTCAAAGCCACGGCTCAGACAAGGAGCGAGGGAAGACCCATGTGAAGGGGCCCAGCACCAGTGGAAACTAACTTAGCTACTCAGTGGGAAGTTCTGTCTGAAAACACCACAAAGCAAAAAACTGGCATTCAAATTTTAAAGCTTTAAAATAAAAATAAAATCATACAGTTTAGGAACACATACAAGGAGAACACAACCTTTTTAAAGCAAGGAGATGACGAACAGAAGTAGGTCCTTGCTGAGGTCTGGCAGCAGGCGGGCAGGGCGGAGGCTCTCTTTTGTTTCTCTAAAAGACACATAAGCTCCACATATTTCTTAACAGGCATATAGTATTTGATAATTAAAATTTAAATACATGTGAGGAAAAATAAAAAATATGAAAAACTGATATATCAATCACAAACAATAAATCTGCAGTCAGAAGGGGCACAATGCTGGCTGCCACCAGCCTGGGAGAGGACACCAGGAGGTCTAAATTGCCCAAAGGAAGCCTCCTCTGCCATGTAAGTTCATGTAACCAAAACAGTCAACCTTGAACTTTTCAACTTCTAGGAAGAAAATTGAGTTTCTTAGGACCTAAGAATTTACTGAGTCCTGTTGGGGCCCTATCACGCTACCTGTTTTGGTCTTCCCATTTTGATGGAGTTGCTGAAATCTGCAACCACACGAACAGAGGTACCAACCAGATACGCCCCAGACTGCTCCCGTTGTTGGCAGAAGGCTCCAGAGACCCCAGACACAGGACAAGTTAGATGGTTCCTAGCCTAAAACTTCTAAGACTTATACATTCTCCTGCATCTGGGGATTTTTTAACTATGAAACCGGAATATAACTGAGGCCAGGAAGATGGCTCAGGTGAGTAAGTGCTTCCCTAGCAAGTGCAAGGGCGTAAATTTAATCCCTGGTTCCGAAAAAAAAAAAAAAAAAAAAAAAAAAAAGCAATGAATTTAATCTGACTTCTTTTCCTCTTCTAAAACAGTCTATTTTTACTGAGTTACACAGCTTCCCTTATACAACAGCACTCCTGTAATAAGCCTGCGGTAATGAATAACCGCACAACAGACATGCAAGTATGCTCTTCTCCTGACATTCTACTCAGGGCTCCACAGCTGTGCCCATAAGTAAAATGTGCTCATACTTTTTATTCTATTGTTGCCTTTAATAGGTTCTAGGGCCAGCAAGATAGCTCAGTGGGCTAACGTGCCTGCTGAGGCACGCACAGGGGTTGGTTCAATCCCCGGCACCACCCCTGCCAGGTCCGGGTGCAGTGCTGCATGCCTGGGCAAGCACAGGGGCTGCAGTTCAATCCCCAGCACCACCCCTGCCAGGTCCGGGTGCAGTGCTGCATGCCCGTAATCCCAGCCCTGAGGAGGCAGTAAGCAGGCGGATCACCACAGTTCAAGCACCGGGACTGCGGTTCAATCCCCGGCACCACCCCTGCCAGGTC